>CAIGRO010244774.1:0-13961 GCA_903798355.1 Fraxinus baroniana
CCCAAATAAAAATTGAATTAAATAAATGTATAATTTAGTCACCCAACTTCCAAAATATAAAATACATCACATATAAAATTATTATTATTATTGGGATATTACAATCTCCCCTCCTTAAATATTTTCGTCCTCAAAAATTACGATTGCTAATCGAAGAGTTCTGGATACTTGGTTTTAAGTTCATCTTCCTCCTCCTAAGTTGACTCGTCTGGTCCATGATTTCTCCATTGAACCTTGATCAGAGGACTAGCTATGCATTTCTGGGGTGAAGTCATTAACACTGTGTATCAAGTAAACAGGGTATATCTTAGACCTAAAACTGGTATAACACCATATGATATTTGGAAAGGTAAAAGGCCTACTATCAAGTACTTTCATGTGTTTGACAACATGTGCTATATTCTAAGAGATAGAGAAAATTTGGGTAAGTTTGATTCCAAAAGTGATGAGAAAATTTTCCTAGGACACTCCAAAAATAGTCGAGCCTATCGAGTATACAATTCTCGTATACGGGTTGTGATGGAGTCCATCAATGTAGTGGTAGATGATGCCTGTAGTGAGGGAGAGACTGGGTAGAGTTGGAACACTTGAGTGTTGATCCCACCATGGTAACTAAACCTAAAGAAACTTCAGTTCTCGATCCCTCACACACTTCTAATGATTTAGATACACCTGATCAGGATTTCTTACCTAATGTTAAAACTAAACCTCCTAAGGAACCTTCGTCCAGAGTTAAGACTAATCATCCTGTAGTGAATATTATATAGGATTTAGATGAAAGGATAAGACTTCGTAAGAGGGTTTTGAATGACCTGACATATACTAGTTATGTGTCTCAGATTGAGCCTAAGAAAGTCAAAGATACCATTAGGGATGAATGTTGGGTAAATGTGATGCATGAAGAGCTAAATCAGTTTGTGAGAAACAACGCATGTCATTTAGCTCTTAGACCTGATGATTGTAATATTATAGGTACTAAGTGGATATTTAAGAATAAAATCTATGATCAAGGTACCGTAACTAGAAATAAGGCTAGATTAGTTGTCCAATGAGATACTCGGGTGGAATGAGTTGACTTTGATGAAACATTTGCCCCAGTAGCTAGACTAGAATTCATTAGAATTCTTCTAGCTATTGCATGTACTTTAGGATTCAAATTATATTAAATGGATGTCAAGAGTACTTTCTTGAATGGAATGCTTCAGGAAGAAGCCTATGTTGAACAACCTAAAGAATTTATTGATCCTAAATTTCCACATTATGTCTATAGGTTGAATAAAGCTTTATATGTTCTTAAATAAGCTCCTAGATCTTTGTATGATAGACTTACTGCATATCTCATGGAACATTATTTTTCAAGAGGTGGTGCGGATAGAATCCTATTCATCAGACATATTGAGGAAAGCATCACCATAGCTCAGATCTATATCGATGACGTTATTTTTTGTTTTCCTATTGGTTCTCTTGCTCATGATTTCGCTGAATGCATGAAGCAAGAATTTGAGATGGGTATGATTAGAAAATTAAATTACTTTCTAAGCCTCCAAGTTAAACAAACTGATGATGGGATGTTCATATCTCAATCGAAGTAGTCAAGCATTTTGGGCTAGACAGCAAGAAACACACTAGAACCCCATTAGCACAGTGTCAAGTTAGGTCATGATCCTACATGTAAGAGTGTTGATCAGACACTGTACAGGAGTATGATAGATAGTTTACTTTATATCACTTCTAGTAGACCAGACATAGCCTTTAGTGTAGGGGTCTGTGTGTGCTTTTAGGCTGATCACAAGGAATCTCACTTGAACGCTGTACGACGTATCATTAGATATCTCAATGGAACCGTTTATTATGGGATCCTGTACTCTAGGGACTCTAATCTTAATCTTGCTAGCTATTTCGATTTCGATTAGGCTGGAAATGTCGATGATAAAAAAAAAGTACATCTGGAGGCTATTTTTATGTTGGTGCTAATCTTGTCGTTTGGATTAGTAAGAAACAAAATTCTATCTCATTGCCCACGGCAGAGGTTGAATATATAGATGCAGGAAGTTGTTACACACAACTGCTTTGAATGGAGCAAATGTTGAGTGATTATGGAATTGAGCAGGGTATTATGACTGTGTTTTTGGTGCATGCTATACTATATCATTTTATATATTTTTGTGTGTTTGATGTTTTTTTTATGTTTAGTGCATTCATGCTTTAAATTAAAAATAATAAAAAATTGAAAAATTGAAAAAAAAATGCGGGACATTGTTTTTATGGTATAATATACAATGTACTTGATTTTGTTGATTGTGGTCAAGTATGGATTTAATCGATGAGTTGTAATATAGTTTCCATTGCTGGCTTAGGTTATTTATGGAGTACTTAGTATATGTGTCTTTATATATCATCTGCACTGCACACTATGATATTATTAGTGGGACTCTATCGCGTGTGCGAGATTTGGGATGGCAATCAAATGTTATTAAGGTATCTTTGAACATGTATTGACCTTATTTATTAGACCTAAGTTCAAGTTTATCCCCGGTAATAAAAAGCACACTATCTTATGTTTTTTTTTTCAGGACCTATTTGACTTGAGCAATTAAGTATATCATAAAATGGTGCCTATTATCAACTGACTTGGGTTAACCAGCCTAAAGCTCGATACACGAGTCATTTTAGTCTCTTAATAAAGAAAAGCATGTATTTAAGATGTGAAAAATAATTATGAGCTTAAAATATTGAAAGATGTGAAAATAAAATATGCTAAAAGACATAGGGAGAAAAGAAATTCTCCATACAAAATGAGTTTTTCTATATCGGTTATAATGTGCTTTACTTGGTTTGACTTTCATAAGTAGAAGAATAACCTTATTGGCAATGGTGTTTAGCAAGTATTTTCTCACAAAATTAAAGTTTGGAGTCCTACTACTAGAGGATTAGTGACACTTTACACATATGGTCACTTATACATTTTACTCCATGTTAACTTGAGTTACTTATGTGGGAAAGGTAGTCCATTGCTCATACTTATACATGCTAATAACTGCATTTTTGGGTTATTGTATGTTAATTCTTGGTCCTAGTATATTGGATGATTTGGATGATGGAGTAGAGTTTATTTTTGGATGTATATGATATCTTTGACTCGACATGATGTATCTAAAAAAAATTTTAACTCAAAGGCATTAAATGATAATTTCAGTATTGCTAGATTAAGTTTTGATGTTTTGTAGTATTAATGTTTTGTTTTGGTATGTTAGGTTGCATTGATATTACGTCTTAATTTAGTTTATGATATGAAACTGAAAAGATGCATTATGAGTTGTTAAATGCTTAAATCACTTTTACACTATAAACTGCTTTTACACTTAATACTGTTTCACATGCATTTTACACTGGATATTTGAGTTGTCTATTATAGAAAACAGGTTTTGATAAATGAAAAGCACAATTCGATCAAGATGTTTTTTAAAGGCCTTTTGTTCGGCTCATTCATTCCTTAACCTACATATACATAGCAGAACACATTTGAACAATTTTACGAGGTTGAACATTAACAAAAACACATTCCTTTGATATCATCTTCGTAATTTGCTTTCAACCTTCATCCCGTTATTAGCTATTGGCAGTAAAAACATCAAATTCACAATCCAAATACCAAAATGTTGCTTCTTCATATCTGTCAGAGTTTCTGAAGATCAAGGGAAGGTGACTGGAGTTCCAGTCATTGTAAAATGCGGTGTTCTTCGTTAATCCACATGAGATAGATGATATCACAAAATAGGAAGTTGCTGCAGGAGAGCGTAATCCTGGAAAGCTTTGGAAACAACAGCTGAGAGTTGGTGTACAAGCAGGAAATTCGGGAGAGTTGTTGGAATTGCAGTTAACAGGTCAGATAGTACGTGTCGTCGTCTAGTCTGATGGATTGTAAGTTATAAATTATTTATAGTGGATTGTTGACTAACAAAGTGTTTGGAGTTTTTCCGTGATCAATTCTGTGTTATTTTATTACTTTCATAATTACTGTAATTCAACGTATGAAAAATTGAATTGTATGTTTATTCATCTAGAGATAATTAATAGTGACTTGTTTATTAATTATTAAGTTTTTAAATTTTGCGTAATCACATATTTACCCCTCTTTAGTTGTAGTTTGGGTCGAACTCCGTATTTTCAATATGTGACTAAATATTTGATATTGTGACCAATAATTTGGATAATTTTATGATCAATAAATAATGTGATCGATAACTTGGTCATGATTTATAAATTTTATGATTTGTAACCGATAATAAATTGTGACCTATAATTTTTTTTATTTGTAAACGATAATGAACTGTGACTTATAACAAATCTTATTTGACCATGAAATAATTTGTGATCTACAAAATTTCTGATTTGTGATTTAGAAATAATTTGTGACTAAATAGTATAAAATTGTGACCTTAATATATTTAATTAATAAAATATATTTTTAAATAATTATTTTGTGATTAAGATTTAATTAATATCTGATTTTTGAAATAATAAACCATGATTCTCAATTTTGAAATGGGTAAAACTTAGAGTTCGTTCGGTAGAGATTAAAATCCAATTAAAATTGAAAATATAACTATTATTGAGTCCCACTCGTCTAATAAAAATCAACAATAACGGCTAGTTTTTCTATTTTATTATGATTTTAATTTCTATCGAACGGGCTCTTAATCTCTTAGATTTGAAATTTTCCTGTTTAAATTTTTGTACAACTTTAGTCAAAATCTCAACTCGATAACTAGTATAGAACGTAAAAGAAGTTTTTTGTTTTGTTTTGTTTTTTTTAGAAAGGTATAAATGTGTCAAAATTAGTGGAAAGTGATATTCTTGTAATTGAATTAGAGCATGTTTGATCCACATTTTTCTCAAAATATATTTTTCTCTCTATTCTTTTTAATCACACATTTTTCAATAAAATAATATTACATGCAACCCAAAAACTTTTCCATTTATTTCTAATCACATATTTTTCATTAATCAACTATTCTATAATATATTCAACACTAAAAATGGGGGTCAAACAGGCCCTTAGTGTATTGTGACATGTGGTGCAATTTCTTCATTTATAAAAGCTCTCTAAATTTGTAAATGTACTTTTTAAAAATAAAAAGTATCATGAAGATGATATAAGGATTAAAGGAATCTTCAATGGGACACTAAAACAATTTATATATAATTTCTAATTTAACGACTTTTAAATAATATAATTTGTAAAATAAAATTTGATATAGAATAATTCAAAAATAAATATGGTGTATACCAAATTTTATACCAAATTTGGTGTAATTATTGGAGAGATTCTACCAAATTACTTCAAATTTGATGTATACCATTAGAGATGGAGTAATACTATTTAGTCTCACGGAGGTTATAATTATAGAGAGTGAGTTTGGCTCTCCAAATTTGGATAGTCAAACTCACTCTCTAAATTAAAATGTTAATTTAAAGAGTCTCTTGGAGTATGATTTTAAATGTAATTGACTCTTTAAAATAGAGAATATGTCATGTTTAAAGAGTTTCATGTAAGAGTGTTTCGAAGAGACTCTTTATTTTTAAAGAGTATATTCTATCATTTAGAGAGTCTATAAATTTAGAGAGTTAAAATTTTGAAGTACTCCGACAAACTCTTTATATTTAACACTTAATTTTACTACTTCCAGAAAATAATTATTATTTTTCTTTATCTTTTATTTTAACTAGTTTTTCTTTAGATTATTTTATTGTTTCCCTACAATGAAAATTGAAACACTTTGAATGCATTTAATTATAGAGAGTGAGTTTGACTCTCCAAATTTGGAGAGCCAAAACCACTCTCTAAATTAAATGTTAATTTAAATTTGAAGAGTCAAAATCACTCTCTAAATTAAAATGTTAATTTAAAGAGTCTATTGGAGTATGATTTTAAATGTTGACTCTTTAAATAAAGAAAATCTCATATTTAAAGAGTCTCTTGGAGATATTCTAACACTACATAAATTGGATTATAACCCCAATAGAGTTAAATAACATTATTCTTGGAGAATGTCTATCTCCTAAATGTATAGGTAAAAAATAAATCTACCATGATCTAAACTTAGCCGAACATGCTCTCATTCAAATTATTTTGAAAGGAAGTCCGAGTCAAGTACTTTGGGACTCGTAACGCCGGTTGAGGTACGAGCAAGTTTTGAAGTAATTCACTTTATAAAATGAGATTGACCAATGAATAAATAATATTAATTAGAGAAAATTGAAAAAAAAAGTCAACTTTTAGATAGTCATTTGCAAAAATGTCCAAAATTTTTTCAATATCCATTTTACTATAATATAGGCCAAAATTCATTAACAATTTTAAATTCCACTACGAAGACAAAGTTATTTACATAATTAAAAATTGTATTGACCAATAATAACACATAACCTATACTACTCATTTTAAAAAATACCATGTCAATCATGTATTAAATATTCACTTCTCCTTATAAGTTGGTAAATAAAATATTTATGAAATGTTGAGAAGTAGAATATTATGAAATGTAGAGAAATTTCATGTTCAGAACAAAATTTCATTCTAAACAAATGAAGTGTTAAGTGTCAAGATAAATATAGTCCAAATATCGATAACAACTTTTAAAATGTCGAGAACGTGTCATGAAATGTCAAAAATAACGACTATTAAACACAACCTATCAACAAAAGTAAGAATTCAAAGAAAAATTATTTTCTACCGAGAATTGTGGGAAGCCTAATCAACTGCAAATTTGGATAAGATTAACTTTTTTGAAATGAAATTATATGGTTTTTTTATGAATTGAAAGCATATAATTGTTTTTTTAGTGTTAATGACTTTTTACTTCATCTTCTTCATTTTTTTTTTCAAAATTTCTGGTTAATACCTAATAGAAAAAACAAATGAACCCATTAGGTATTAGCTAGCATTAATGTAGCTTCTCATGTAGCTACTTGTTCTTCTTGAAATTTGTGATAAATTGAAAAAAAAAAATGTTTTATTTTTCATTGACGGTATAATAGATAATTTGATATAAAATTTGACAATTTTAGCAAGATTTATCAAAATTAAACACTTTTCAATTGATAAAAATGAAATTGGCCATTTTCGTAAATTTCACTATTAATTAATCAAATAAATATGAATACATGACTCATGATTGTGTACAGGCTATAACTAAAAACAGATAAAGGAAAACATGAAAAAAAAAAAAAAAGAAGGTAAAAGGTAACGAGAAGATCTGCAGCTTTGCAGGGGAATATTACCAATGTTTTCGCATATGCTTTTATGAATTATTATCATTGCATGGTGGACGTCTTTTGAGGAATGCTATTTAGCTTTATTGTGATTGCAACTATAGTTTAGGTGACGAACATTAAATGACAAATGAAATTGAATGAGTCCATATTTCATTTGTTCTATCATCTAGAATCACCACCTAGATTGGAATTGCAGGTGTAATATGCATGTTGCTTCATTGATATGTTGGTGGCTATTAAAATATCCTACAAAACACACACTACTTTAGGAATAATCAATATGCACAAGAAAATCTATATGTTTAATACGATTTTACATATGCAAGATGTGATGAATTGTGTGGTGATTGGGGAGGGATAATACTCCCGAACTTAATTTGATAATGGATCAAATTTATTTGGGTTCACATGAAAGTTGATACCGTGGAAGAATTTAGCAATTGCTCTAGATTTTTTTTTTTTTTTTTAACAACTTCAAAAAGCGTGCACATACAATCTCAAATACTATATGCAATGCAATACGAGAGGGAAAAAAATAAGGTTAGAAAATTGACTTATCTCTCGTTAGTTTTGAATTTATAGTCTTCATCTCGACTTTGGTCAATGATTGATTACGGTGGATCGAACCGGTTAAGCCAATCTCACTCTGTGTAATTTTCTTTCATGCTCCCTTTATTTGCCCTCCAAATTCTACCATTTTCATTTTCATCTTTAAGAGCCGCTATTATTCCATCAATTTCTTTTTGATTTGGATAGCCTCTTTGATCAGGTGGTTCTTCCTCATCAATTCGACAATAATCGTTGAAGTTGGAAGGTTTCTCAAGTGGGTTGTACATGTTGAATATTTTTTTGTTTGTCCTCCACCCCCAATATGAGCTCACCTTTCTTCATATCATTTAAAGTTCGTCCCGTTGTTAAGAATAGTCGACCCATTATAAACTCGAATGTCTTGATCTTCTTCTATGTCCAACCCAACAAAATCCACTGAAAATATTAAATTTCCTATTTTTATGAGCACATCCTTAAGTTTAACCTTGTGGCCGTGAAATCGTTCTATCAGCAAGTTGTACTGTTATTGATGTTATTTTAACCTTACCCAATCCCAATTTTCTGTCAGCGCAATATGATATTAAATGTACAATAGCACTTGTATCACAAAAATCATTAATAAAACAAGAATTTTCAATTGATACTGGCAAAGTAAAACTCTTTGGATCTTTCAGTTTGGGAGACAATTTGTTTTGCAGTCTTGCACTACTTTTCTCTGTTAATGCCACAGTTTCAAACTCCGAAATATTTTTACCGGACTTGGTGAGCTAACCGTTTGTTTTTTTTTTTATTACTTTTTTCCTGCTCAATCGAGGTTGGTGTAGATTTTTCTTCCGTTTGGCTTCATCAACATCTTTCTACTTATCTTTTCTTTTTGGTCTTTAAATAGTAATCTCTGATTTTAACATATACGTAAGGAATCTTGAATATTTGATTTAAAGATTTTTATTTAGTAATTCTTGTACTACATTCCGACAACTAGCTAGTATCATAAAAGTTTAGATAGTTCACGGGGGGTTTTTATTTTTTTATTTTCTGAAACTCGATTGTATGTTCTAGTCAAGCGATATTTGTGAATAATTGATTATATAATGATTGAATTATTTATATTATTTAAACTGTGATCTAATTATTCGTGGGCATTTTCTTGAAAATTCATTATTTTGAGTCTTTAAAAAGATTGGTTAATTACTATTCCTTCATCTTGATTTAATTTTTGTTTCATTTTCAAAATTATAAGTTCAAGATCGAGATGTAATTTTTTTTGTAATTTTTAATTTTTGTTAGTGATTGAAAGTTTGAAGATCAACCTGACAAAAGATTCAAGAATCAGCAAAAGAAAAAGAAAAAAAAAACCGAAATAATTGAATTACTACTGTTGGGTCGTTAGAGATTTTTTGGATGAAGACTTATATTAAGTACTGGGCTTAAATTCAGTTCGGATTTAATTTAATTCTTATCGTTTCGGGACCACAAATAATTGTTAGTTTATTACTCATAGGGGTGTGTTAAATTTGTTTAGATTATTATTGTTCTAGAAAGTGGATACAAGAACTGGTGTAATGTTTCGATGATGTTGTCATCAGGGTACAAGATATATATTTATTATCTCCTTGTTCGAGTAACTTGTTTTCCCTCGATCCGCAATTGGTAAATTAATGGTATAATTATCAATCAAAACTTCACTAGAAATCAATAAAAAAGGCAAGCAATTACCAATGGCATAATTATTAATTAAATATTTATTATCTTCTCATTTTTGTTTCTTGTTTAAAACATCTCCAATAGTGCTATAAATTAAATCTAAATTGTGGTTTAAATCTTTAAAGTGATTGAAAGACTCTTCAATGGAGAGATGCAAAAAAAAAAAAAAAAAAAAAATTTAAAAAATACAAACAGTATTTTTCGATAATAAAAGATCTATATGTCAACAAGAGGCAAAAAACTACCAACTCACTTTCACCCAATTTTTTAGATCTTGTCATTGGAGCATAATTTGAATTTAATTGGGTATGTAAAAGTGGTTATTAAGATGTTATACTCAATTCTACACCAACATTGAAGATGCTCGTGATGTGTCGTTACTAAGACCATTTCCAACTTAACACCAATTTAATGTAAAAACGTTATTTTGGTGTGAAATTTGGCGTCTAACCCAACATTGAATATTGACACAAATTGTTGTGATGGACAAGGTTAGTGTAATATATAGAGCTATTATTATTTTTTTTTTATTTTGTCCTTCATTTATAGTGATAAAGTCAAGGGAGGAAGCTTAATTGAATCTGAAAATAAAAGGGAGGAACCGGGAGATAGGCCTGCTGATAAGCAGGGAAGAAGATGAACAATTTATTCAATCTTACTTAAGGAATTACATTGCATATTAATCTATTTATAAAGGAAAACTAGCAACCTAACTACATAACAAATAGAAGGATCTAGAACCAAACAACTAACAAACTAACTGAAGAAGGATCTGGAATAAGAGGCTGAATTCTGGTGAACTGGTTTGATGCCGTGAACTGGAGAGAGGCTTGCTGTTGGGCTGATTTGGGCTGGAGAACATTCCAACANCAAATAGAAGGATCTAGAACCAAACAACTAACAAACTAACTGAAGAAGGATCTGGAATAAGAGGCTGAATTCTGGTGAACTGGTTTGATGCCGTGAACTGGAGAGAGGCTTGCTGTTGGGCTGATTTGGGCTGGAGAACATTCCAACATATAGTGTAACTAATTTTAATTCTATTATATCCATTATTATATCCCTTTATTACTTTGATATAATTTTATTTTTATTAATTTTGTTAAAATTTATATTAAATTTTAATAAAGAAATAAATAATAACAATTCGATACAATAAAATAAATTCTCATTAAAATTCAAAATTTACAAATTTCATTTAGTAATTTACTAACAATACAATATTTTAGATAATTAAATGTGTTGATGTCCATTCTTGGATCTTGTTAGGAAGAGAATAAAGGGACGACGTTAAAACGCAAAGGTCGAACACTGAGGTATAGATCGGGCAACCATCGCCGTAAATAAAAAGAAACATGTATTCACAAAATACATTTCTAAAAACTTCTCTCAACGCAATTAATCGTTCATCTTCATAATTTCCAGCAAGTACTCTACTAAATTTCTATTAAATTAATCTAAGTTTGCCACATCATTTTTAGTCATCAATAAAATGTAATTTTTAGTTTATAATTTTAGTGGCAATTTTATATATAATTAAAAAGGTTTTAAAATAATTAATTGTTTAGAATTAAAAAATAAAGAACACGATTCATTTGATGTGACGAGTTGAAGATGATTAATAAATACGATGATTTGGAAGTTGCACCATTTTAGTAAAATGAGTTGGAAGATGATATAATAATATATTTTGTCGATGACATTTGACAATAGTCTTTGTCGGCAAAGAGTGTGAGTGCGCCGCTAGAGTTTGTGTGATGATAATTGTGGACTGTAATTTGTCTTGAAGGTCAATCCCAATTCGTTCAGCATGCATATCCACACGTTTACATCAAGCAACATAGAATCCAATGCCACCGCAGGCCATCTTCAATATACTATGGCCAAATATCAGAAAATTTATATTTTTATTTTTTTTAAACAATTATCGACTAAACTTTTATTATAAAACATTGACAAAGCATGACTGAATACTGACATTTTGACAATTTAGAGCCCGTTTGGTGTACATTAAAATGAGAGAATGTATTTTTTTGAAGTGATGTGATGTGGAATATGTGGTTGAAAAAGAAGGAAAAATTATTGATGTAATAGAAAATATTATTTTATTGAAGAATGTGTGATTGAAAATAGAAGTGATGTGATGTGGAATATGTGGTTGAAAAAGAAGGAAAAATTATTGATGTGATAGAAAATATTATTTTATTAAAGAATGTGTGGTTGAAAATGAGTAAAAGAATGAGAATGAAAAAAATAATGTGGCTCAAACAAGGGCTTACTGACACAAAATCGAATATGCCAGCAATCAAGTGACGATCAAGATAAATAGCACAAATCAATTATTAAATTCCAAGTCCATTGTACAAGACATACAGGTAACAAATTTTGTACAAAATCTTTACCATCTAATAAGAATGAAAAGAAAAAAGAATATATCTAAAGAAATGTGTTCGATAAAAGAGAGGTGTAGAAGGGATAAACTTTGTGATTCAAATTAAACAAAAGAGAAGTTATATATATCTTCTATATATATAAAGTGCCTATGAAACGAAAATTCTTGTTTTAACGAAAAACTTAACGGAATTTGTTGTTTTAACGGAAAAACAATGACAAAGAAAAAATCGAATATGCCAGCAATCAAGTGACGATCAAGATGAAATGATAAATAGCAAATCAATTATTAAATTCCAAGTCCATTGTACAGGGTAACAAATTTTGTACAAAATCTTTACCATCTAAAAAAAAAATGAAAAGAAAAAAGAGTATATCTAAAGAAATGTGTTCGATAAAAGAGAGGTGTAGAAGGGAAACTATGTGATTCAAATTAAACAAAAGAGAAGCTATATATAAACGATCCTCCGTATATGCATAACTGATTAACTGTTATGTATATACTATACACAGTTTTTGTGTAAAGAAACACATGGATAAAGGAGAGAGAAACCTTTTTCTGCAAATTAAACACAACCAAACCAAGAAGTAAACTAGCACAAAGTTTCAAGCGACCTCGACAAAATATTTTATCATATAGGTGAGGTCCAAATCGGTGAACAAAATGTTAATAGATAATAGATTGAGTTATAACTCAAACAATCAATGGTGCCACATATCATCAATGAAAACAGACTCATTTACTCCAAGACCTGGTCAGAAATCTATAAATAGATATGACAAAGAAAGGATTACGGCATGCAAAAATTAAGTAGCTTCCTCCCGAATAACCATTTGTCTTCTTACTCCTATTTGAGCATTAGATAAGAAATTTTAGGAGGGTTAAATCTTAGCTAGGTGAGGGAAATTTATTGACTAGAATTTTATGTCAACAAATTGACACCATCTACTGGAACTAGAACGAAGGCAACCACAACCTCTTTTTTTTGAGTAGAAAGACCACCGAAAATTACGTGAAAATGAACTAGGAAGAAGGAGAACTCATCAAAGAAGCACCGGATTCCAAGGAAAAATCCCCCAGTGACGATTACGAACATAACATCAGTATAAAGCGACATCGAAAAGAGATCGAAAGTATGGCAGTGCAATCATTCTCCCAACTCATGCAAAATGGAAGATAGCAAAATCAAAGGACAATGGCAAGTAGGGGCGGAGCCTGAAAATGATGTTAGGATGAGCTGAAACTTATAAGATTTTGAATGAACTCACGCCACAAAAAAAATCAAGTTTCAAAATCCATTCTCATGACATTCACGATAAAAAGTATACAGAACTCAATGAAATAAAAAAAAGTTTAGATGTCTCATATTAAGATATTCCACTAAATCTTTGTATTCTTTTACCAAATAGAAAATCGATGCTTGCCTTAAAAAATATAAATGGACCGAATCATGATAGAAATAAGCTAAAATACATATAAAAAATGAAAATTTTAAAAATTACTTAACGAGTACTCTTCTAGTAACTTTGGGGACCAATCTTTCCAAACAACTAAAAACTTGATCGAAACACGTTGTCGATAGTATATCACTATAATCCATATATTATTGTCTCGAAATATTATATGGTGTGTTTATCGATCTTTTATATCACCACATTTCAAAGTGAGTGAAGAATCTCAACTAATGTGAGAAAAATTAATTAAGAATTTCGACGGTCAAAGAAATAAAATTTAATTCACATCCATTTTTGTCTTGATTTCAAGAATATACTTATGTATAGATTACTTTATAAATAAATTAATTTTAACAAATATTCTTTTTATTGTCAATATCGAATCTAAAGTAAATTATTTATTTTGATCATAATATCTTTTTATGGTCAAAATAAGTAATTTTGTTTTATGAGTATGAATAAGTAATATATGAAAACATACGTATAAATAAACAAAATTAATTACTTTTAAATTTAGTAAAATATGTAGTGTCTCTAATTATTAAAATAAGTAATTTACTTCTAATCAATACAAATTATCTATA
>CAIGRO010244781.1:0-16368 GCA_903798355.1 Fraxinus baroniana
AAAAAAAAAAATACCTGAGCAAAAATCACGGGAGGGGAAAAGAAAAGGAAGACGAGAAATATCAAGGAAAGGTAAAGACAAATAGAACTCCTGTGAAATGGGTTTGATTTTAAGAACATCATTTTGGATTGAACTGACGAGAGATTTCCAATTCAGAGCTCGTTTGGGGAATTTGAAAGACGAAGAAATTTTTTTAAAAAATGGGATTGTTGTAAGGGAATTAAGTAATGGGATCTAGGTGGGGATCCAGATTTGATTTCACCAATTTCAGCGAAAAGCTTCCATTACATCTCCACCAAAAGTAGGCTGTTTTTATGTACTGCGGATGACAGGTTGGCCAAACGTCGACACTACGAGTCTACCACTTGCTTATTTTTATTTCTATCAAGAAAAATACTAGTTTTTTACTTGTACGCGTGCAATCTGCAATTTTGCCCTATTTGACCATATTTCATTATTATTTCTTGCCATTTACTTTTTCTTCAAATTCATTTCCAATAATTTTTATTAAAATTTTAATTTTGATAAAAATAATGAAATATATTCTTTTAGAGAAGAATGTTTATATACATATCTTATCTCGTTATTATCTATTATTGTACATTTTATCTCTCAACTACTGTTCTAATTATACGATCGTCCATTGTCTCTTTGCCTATAAAATGCTAAGCGTTTGGTATGGATTAAAAATTAGATTTTAATTTAAATTAAAATTAACCACTAATTTTAATCACAAGAGACTTATGACTTTTCAACTACACATATGATTAACTTTTATCAAAATTTACAAAAAATTCAATTTTAATTTTTACCAAACATGGGCTAAACATAGCATGTTTCCGACTCTTGATGGCCAATTAACCATATTAATCAATTACTCGATTTTAAGGATTATGGGTGAGGGTGGTTGGTTTTGGGGAGGTCGATTATGAATAAAATTGTTTCTTTTTTTTTTTTGTATTATTATTTATTTTTGTCTCATTTAAAAGGTAGTGACAAAATCGTCACAACTTTTGCTTTTGAGTTAAAGATAATCGTAATTGTCCATTTTGAAAAATGTCCATTAGGGAACTAGTGCTACCAAAATAAAAGATGTGGATATAAATGTTCCATTTTCAAGATTGGTGTCTAAAGTGCAATACTGGTCAAAGTTTGGGGAACTCTTATGCTATTTTTCAGTAGTAATTTGGTACAGATGGTCCCTATAACCTTTGCCTTTAGTGTAGATGATCCTTAACTTTTGTTTCTTGGTATGGACATCCCTCCTATATGTGTCTGGTGTGCGATTGATCCCTTCTTTATGAAAAAAGATTAATATTCCCTTAATTTTAATTAGGTAAAAATGTAGTTGAGTTCGTCGCCTTTGCAAAAGTGCAAATTAGACACCATTTGCACACTAAAGAAAAAGGTTATGGACCATTTACACCAAATTCCTTTCCTATTTAAATTGGAAAAGGGTAAATTGGGATGCACTCCTCAATTTTTTTCAATAATGTGAAAACGACTTTCCAAATTTTAAAAGTGAGGTTCTAACTTCTCAACCTCTTAAACGCCGTGGCATTGAATACACATGTCACAAAACCACTAATTTGAACGTTATAAAGTAATTTATATTTTAAATGACTATTATACCCTATTGTGAATTAAATATTAGAGAGAAACAAAAAGGAAATTGAAAATGAAAAAAGGTGAACCGTCAATAAAAAAAGAAAGAGAAGGGGAAAAAACCACCTTCTTCATCATCTATACACATTACAACAATCACCATCACCACCACCTATAACCTCATTTCATCGCCATCATCCCCATTACCTAAACCAATGTCCGCATCCACCGCCATCACCAATTCTACCCTTTAGATTAGCGGCTACCACTGTCACCTCTCGCATGACCATCAAACAACAACACATTCCCTTTTGTCTTGTTACCACTGTTAATCCATCATTTTGATTTGAGATTTTTTAAGGATTGGATTTACAAATGAAGTACACACATATAAATATTTTCAACGTGTACAAATATGCTCAAAATTTGTAAGAAGAAGTACTTTGAAAGTTTGATCTTTGTTTGCCAAATCTATTCACATAATCAAATGTGAATGCGTGGGTTACGAAATTTGATGTTTGAGTTTTAGACGGTGTAGTGGTGGTGCACAAACTTTCAATTTTTAAGAATTGAATGGTGGTGACGGTAGTGACGATTGATGATGATAATGACACTTACACCGAGGTGGAAAGACGATGATTTTTTTTTTCATTTTCTATACTTCAACGTGTTTCGATTCTCATTGCAAGGTATGTGATTTGAATCCCATATCAAAAGTACGTGGCTTTCAACGTGTGATTTTGAGATGTGAACTTTCGGTCTATATTAGATCTTAGGAGAGCCATATCTCAAAAACTAGTTGTTAAATTTGGAAAATTCAAGTCTTTATAAACCGTACACAGAAAAATTCTATACTTTCGATGTTGTATTCAAGTTTCATACCTTGCAATGGGAACCATAACAATCTACCACACTCAATGATTCTCGACGCTATGTAGTCCATGACTAGTCTCGGACGAATACTGATATGCCGACATCACCATCTGCATCGCTCGATTGCAATAGAGAGAGATATGGTGCTTGCTCTGATACCGTTGATATAGATTTTAAAAGTCAAACCTCAATAGCTAATTATTGAAGTTGGAAAATTTAAGTCTATATAAACCACATAGAAAAAGTCCAATACTTGCGATATGGGATTCAAATCTCACATCTTGCAATGAGAATCATAACAACCTATCACGCTCAACGATCTCGGCACCTACGTTAGACGACTTTACACTAGTCCACGACTAGTCCGAACGAATACTGTTTTGTCAACGTTACTATTCGCATTGCTCGATTGCAATATGGAGATGTGGTGCCTACCCTGATACTATTGATATAGATATTGGAGGAGCTATACCTCAAAGCTAGTTATTAAAATTGGATTTATATAAACCACACATCGAAAGCCCATATTTTCAACGTGGGATTGAAGTAATATACCTCGTAATGGGAACCATAACAATTGATTGCGATTCCCGCACCCACATCGGACTAATTTTGCATAGTCCATGACTAGTCCCAAGCGAACACTACCATGTAGATGTCGTCATCATCGCCACTTGATTGCAATAGAAAGACGTGATACTTGCTTTGATATTATTTATATAGATTTTAGGAGAACCATACCTCAAAATCTAGCTGTTGAAGTTGAAAAACTCAAATCTATATAAATCATGATATACCTAAAGCCCATAATTTTCGACGTGGGATTCAAGGCACATCCCTTATAATGGAAACCAAAACACAAAACAAGGGTATAATAGTCTTTTTCAAATAAAAACTAACATTTTAACCGCCAAATTAATGGATTCGATGACCTAAGAATCCAAATTCAGATTTATACAGATTGAAAAGTCGAAATATCACTTTTTAAACTTGGAGAACCATTTTCACAGCACTTGAAAGTTGAGGTAGCGTTACCTTAATTTTCCTATTAGAAAACCAAGGTACCGAGAATAGTGGTTACGCGCGGGAGTGGCGTGTGGGATCGACAAAACAGCTGCATTCATTCATTCGGTGGATGGTAGGCTGGTTTTAATTCTCTGCTTCTCTCTCTTTCCGTAGAGAGGAGACAAGAACCACTCCACTCCCTCCTCTCTCTCTCAACTTGTTTTTCTCATATTTCATCGCACCAAATTACTCTGCAACGTAATTTTCTTATCCTCCTCAAACGAACAGGTTGATCGGCCGTTGATTATGGGCTGCCGAAAGCGCTAGTGCAGGAGTCTGAGTGACATGTTGGGTGGAGAATTCCCATGTCGTCTGTATCTATCATCGCCGTCGCTTCTTCCTCTTCTTCTTCTTCCTCCTCCTCCCCCCACCACCACCACCACCAACAAGGTGGGTTTCCTTAATTCTCACTCATTTTTTATTATGTTTTTCATGGATTTGATAATGGTGATCTTGCTTGAAGATTGTTATGATTTTTTGGTAGTTTATATGTTTTTTTTCACTTGCGGATCATACATAGCATTGTCATCGCGTTTATGTTTTTTCCACTCAAGTAGCTGTTCGTCTGTTTATGGGTGGTTGTTGCTGGGAATTGACGACATGCATACTGCTTGACTTTTGTTTATAAGCAAGAAAAGTAAGCATTTAAAGGTTAAATTCGAGAAATCATTTTGTAATTTATTTTATGAAATTTTAATTTAGATTCAAATTTCATGAAAACTATTTTTTTTATACTAATCGATTTACTACAGAACTTTCATTTTTAAGAATAAATGGACGATCTTTAGAATCTCAATGTTTCCTGCACAATTCTTCTGCTATAGAAAATAGTGATTTTTCACTTTTGGTCTTTACACACATTGAGAATCAATTATTATATTTTATTCTCTGCAAGATTACAGTCTCACTTGATGATTATGTTGCAAACCAATTATTATTATTATTGTATTTACTTTTCTGCAAAATCATTGAAGGGGCAAAAGGCTTGGAATTGATCTTTAGTTTTCAAAAGAAATTCGTGATATATAACTTCTGCTACAAAAAATAACTATTTTATAGTTTGTGGACTATTTTGCAAATCAATTATTATATTCTAGTTATCTGCAAGAGATAGTGACATTAAAGGAATAGCGAAAAGGGCGTGGGGGATGGAATCTTTCCCATCCTGGATCCTCCTTTAGGGATAACTCCCCTGAGGAAGGGGTTTTACCTCAAAAAGCCAAAAGGAGTAAGCAATGATCTTTCATTTTTTTTAGAAGAAGTTCACAATCTTTAGTTTATCAATACTTCATACATATTTCTTCTGCTATAAAAAATAAAGAGTATTCAGTTTCTCAAATTTATTGCAAATCGGTTATCATTTTTTTAGTTCTCTGCAAGAGAAAGTAAGATTGAAAGAGAGGGAGGGGGTCATCTTTATCGTATTTTATATTTTTCTCTGGGCAAGGTTGTAATATTCAAATTGGGAATCTGGTACCTGAAATTTTGCTAACTGCTTCTTTGTTTTTTGACAATTCTATAATGAAATTGTGGTACAAAGTTTAGAAATTGCAATTTGCTAGTTGGATACTCTTTTGTCCATATATTATATAAGAGCCCGAGTAAAGAAACAAAGTGCTGGTTTTGTTAGGCAGCATGGATTCTATTGGATCATAACACAGTGTCAATTACACTTCATATCATGCTGGAATTCTAAACTGACAACAGCTAATATTTTCAGATTCTTTATTGCAAATGAACATTAGATCAAGGGAAGAAATGGAGTCTGGACAATATCCCATGCGAGAAGGTGAACCAGATTGTATGTATTATATTCGAACAGGTCTGTGTAGATTTGGAGCAACATGCCGATTTAATCACCCCCCTAATAGGAGCCAGGTGAGGACTTTAGATATAAATTTGCATGACTTGGAAACTAGAGCTTATAAAGATGTATGGTTGAATGTCATTAATTATAAACACCAATGTCGATGGCAGCTATTGAAACTCTATATTAAATCAATTATCAAATGGAGTTTTGCAACATGGAATTGGCGCCTCCACATAAGAGATTTGTTTATATTTGAATTGATCATTCAAGATTCCAAATTGAACCCCATTCTGTGATACCAAACACAATAATTTGGAGAATGGACACTAAATGCCTTCAAATGATATTTTTCCATCTAATATTTAATCCAGTAGTATTACTTGGGATTAACGACATCAGTCTGATAACTAGAGGGGTAAATTGGGAGTTAAGACGAAGTGTCTCTAGTTTACGTATCCGAAACTCAAAGCCAATTGAAAAGGTTATAGGTAGTTTGGCTAAGGTGTAACTATTTTCCAATGAAAATGAAATGTAAATATCAAATTCATCATATTTCTATCTTTTCCGTTGTGATGTCACATTGAAGATTACTTATATTCCTAATTTCGACCTGGTCCGCTTGCACATTGCATACATGCATGTACTTATGACACTTGTGTGATTGTATCTCCTTCCATACTTTTTGGAGGTTAACTTGCTTCCTGAGACACTGCATTATTGATTTGGTAAAATGTTATTTTTTCAACTTCAGGCTATTGACACATCAAGGATAAAAGGTGAGTATCCAGAAAGAATAGGACAACCAGAATGTCAGGTATGGATGTATAGTGCACTCATCCCACACTGTAGCATCATATGTAGTTGGCTTATAATTAGCCACCTTCCATCTAGATTAATATTTATGACGATACTGAAGATATATATGATATATGTTAAAAACACTCCCTTCCCTCTCATCCTTCCTGTGTAAATTAGTATTGCATTGATCTTTTATTTTTTTACCTTTTTATCTTTTCTGGAGGACGAATGATTTCTGCTTGCATCTGGATCTGCAATCTTTTTGTTGCTTGGACTATAATTTCAATTATAGCATGCTTTGTTTCTAATCATTTGTTTAAATTGATTTTCAGTATTACTTGAAAACGGGGTCCTGCAAGTATGGAGCCACGTGTAAGTTTCATCATCCTAGAGATCAGGCTGGGATTGCTGGAAGAGCTGCCCTAAATGTTATGGGTTATCCGCTTCGCCCGGTTCACACCTTTTACTTCATCTCTATCATTCTCACCAATTTTGTTTCTTCAGGATAATCCAAAGAGTTTGATAAACTGCACATTCTGATCATGATCCTTTCCTCTGGTTTAAATTACATTTTCTTTCCCATAATTATTTGGCCAAATGATCTAGAGCATGATATTGCTAACACCAGATTCAGTGTTTGCGCACCGGAATTGAATTGCCTTTCAATTTACACGATTTGTATGGGGGCTTTACCTTCTGATAATTGCCATTTATTATTTTAATTTACTTGGAAACAATTCGTGAACGTTAAAAAAATATAGTTGATCTTATAATCTGAAATGAGCAATGGGCAGTGGTACATGTAACACACGAAAATTGTAAATTAGTCTCAAGCATGACTAGAGAGAAAGCAGTTCTTCCACATTTTTGTTAGCCAGGATGAGTGGACTTCTCTGTTCTGCGTGAATCTTCTCCCCGAGGAAGTTTCTATTGAGTGTCATACTTAGGTTTTTACTCCTGGATACTTGGAATGTAATCTGGCCATATAGTGCCACCCTGCTCCTTAAGTATTCAATCCATTTCATAAACCCTCCCAATTGTTAATGCTGCATTTTTGCTTTATAGGTGTCATAAAAAAGCTACATTTCTAGCAATTAAACATTTTTTCATCATTCTTTTACGTTATTCCCATACACATGACATATATAATCGCCATTATTTTATCACATTTGGAATTTTGAGTTTAAAATCAGTATTATTAAATGCAAGTGGCCCGGTCAAAAATCATATTTGACCTGGTCAATTAGCCGGCTTTATTTAATTATCGGGCTGGTTTGACCCGGTTGAATTTTCAACCAAATTTCAAAACTTTTCTCCATTGAAATTTTAGGGGACTAAAGATTCGAACACTTGACCTCTAGCTAACTAGAAGATAACCTTGCCACCAAAGCAAGCAACACTTTGTTGTCCTTATGTGTAATAAATCATATCTAACCTATAAACAATTTCCTGTCTTCTGAAAATATTTTTAATAAAATTAGTCCAATATTTTCATTCATTTTGTAATATCAAATAATTATTTTATATACTTATTTTGTTTGAACATTTTAATTTTAACTAAAATAAATTGATTAGATAATACACGTAAATTATTTGTCAATAACTAATAAACGATTTGTACATCACAAAAAGGGAAAATATAATATACAAAATTATAAAATAAAAATGTAACCATTATCACTANGAAAGATTTAATTGTCTCAAAAAAAATAAAAAAATAATTAGTAACAAATAACTTTTGGGATTACAGTAAGTGTTTTGATGTATAGCTTTAGAATTGCGTGTACTTTGGGACCGTATATGATGTAGGACTTATAATCTATAACCAATGTTATTCTTTAATGGATTGAATGAAGTTTCATATTTTGGTTTTAGCTTTATTCAATTTCTTTTATTGCAAGCAGAATGAGGTGGAATGTGCTTATTATATGAGAAATGGACAGTGCAAGTTTGGAAGCACTTGTAAATTCCACCATCCTGAGCCGAACAACATGATGGTCCCCTTACATGGTTCTTCTGTCTATCCTCCTATCCACTCTCCAACAACTCCCGGTCAACTGCGATTTTCCTTGTCAAAAACTTCTTTTATTCCCAGTACACGGTGGCAAAGCCCTTCGGGTTATGCACCGCTGATTATGCCTCAGGGAGTGGTGTCAGTCTCAGGATGGAACGCATACAAAGTAATCTTTTCAGTGATTCTTATTTTATTTCATGCTTTCTATATCATTTTCTTGCTGGACTTTGTTTCAGATGTGGTTTTTTTCCTTTTGTATGTTTGCTATTTGGTTAACTTTCAGTACATTTTGCGAAGGGTATCTTCATTTGTGGATTACAAGTGGAGAACTGACCACATGTGAAGGGCAAAATTTTCATACATCCCCCTATCCACATGGGAGAACTAACTGGAAAATGTAAAAGGGAAACTTAAAGGAATGCTGTTGAAGGCAATGACGAAATGATATACATATGCAGTCTATCTAACAGCTCTGTTAGATCAAGTGGTCAACATTATATTAGAGCAAGCAAAGATCTCGAGTTCAATTATTGCTGCCACCCATTTAAATAAGATTGTGCACGTGTTAAATTTTGATAGAAAAATGAATGTTGACTACACGTGAAGGAGTTTGATGAAGATAATATTTAAATGATAAATATGCGATCCTATCTAACATTTTGTGCTTTTAGACCAAGTCGTTAAACAAACACTCTTTGGTATTAACAAGAAAGTGGACCGGTAATTGTGATATTTAGTAATAATCTTTATCCTCAGGTAGTCATGCTCTTTCAACACATAGCTAATAAGAACCACATATCTCTTAAGAAGCCATTATATACGAACTACGATGTTAGCTACGAGAAGAGTAAAATGTATTAACATGTAAACATAGAACATATATAATTAGTAAATTTAAATAAGGAAATGCTTTATTTGTGATAAATGTGAAACAAACTTTTGCTTGTCAAAATTTTTAGTTTTACCTGGAGGACTGCCCTTTTGGTATCTCAACCTGTATGGTCATTCAAACTTGGAACTTTGAAGACTTAGAACTTGCATTGAGCTTGTTAATCAATATGCTGTTTATAACTTCATTTTTTATCTAAACATCTTTGTTCAGGATCATCTCCACTGCCTCTAAAATCTAATCTTTGTATTTTTAAATTAATGATGGTTGATCATCACATAGTGATATGATAGCAATATCCATTAAGTTTTGTGGTATATTTAACTCAAAATTGACCGTGCATATGCAAAATGTTTATGTTGTCTTTCCTCAGCTGCAAAGTGTTTAGTTATATATTGGATGCAATTAGTTTAAATGTGGAAAACATTATTGTATTTTGAATCTTGCCTAACTACTTGAAAGGCATGACATTCTTGAATAGTCTGAATTTGATTACGATATGGCTTCCTTACAGAGTCATCCGGGTACAATTTCATCTTCAGAAAGTCTACAATCATTAGCAGGAAATCGTGATAATCATTATATCCCACACCAGAGTGAGGCAGACAATATGGGGGATCAATTGCATTCTGGTTCCATACCTATGGGTTATTATGCATTTCATAGAGAGAATATGTTTCCTGAGAGACCTGGTCAGCCAGAGTGCCAGTTCTATAT
Source organism: Fraxinus baroniana (assembly GCA_903798355.1). Taxonomy (NCBI): domain Eukaryota; kingdom Viridiplantae; phylum Streptophyta; class Magnoliopsida; order Lamiales; family Oleaceae; genus Fraxinus; species Fraxinus baroniana. The sequence continues at coordinate 9,772 of CAIGRO010244781.1, forward strand.
GAAGACTGGGGACTGCAAATTTGGTTCATTATGTAAATTTCATCACCCTAGAGAAAGACTCATTCCTGTTCCAGACTGTTTCCTGAGTCCAATTGGACTTCCCTTGCGGCCTGTAAGTTAATCTCTGGTCATTTTATCTCCTAATCTTCTATGTAGCTTGGTAGAAGTGCCATTCTTAATCCTTTTATGTTAGCTTTTTGAATATTTATCTTGAAAAGCCCGTTCTGCACTTTTGCCTTCTGAAATCATTTTAAGAGGAAATTGTCAATTTTGAACGCTTAGGATTGGCCACTAAAATTAACTTTATCAGATTAGCAACTTTGTGTTTTCTTTTCCCTAATTATCCTTATCTTTCTTTGAGAAGAAAATTGAAGGAAAAATGGAAAATAGAAGATATTTCAAAGAAAAAAAATTGAAAACCAGAGCACTGCAGCTGTGGCCATATCTACCTTTTTATTCTCCAGCTGGTAAAGAAATCAAAAGAAACAATTTTGAGTTCCATAGCTTCCAGCAAAATTGCAGATGGGTCTTGGGAAGATGAGATCTGTACCACACAATGGAGCATAATGGTAGTGAGAGACACAATCTATATTTCAGAATCATTTTCGGTTTAATAAACTCTATTTGATCTTCTACATCTTCCCCAAAGTAATTTTATTCTTCTCTTCTTGTTGAAATAGCAAAGAGAAAAGAAATTCTACTCCCCTTTGCCTATTTGTTGTTAAATTACTGCAAGTCGTAGTTTTTGCGAAGAGGGAGTTCTGGGGTGGTGGTGCTGGATGGGAAGGTTTGGGATCGATTGTTTTACAGTAGAGAAACGACTCAACCAACCAAGCAAGCTGTGGAGATTCACAAGTGTTAATGGATTCATCATCCAGGTGGAGTGGAAGAAGACAGCGGTGGTGACAGGAGCTAGCCGGGGAGTTGGTGGGGTGGGGGATCTCTGTGTGAGAGAGAAACAGTGTTAGTTCATGTTTTGAAAAGAATGTTCATTTTTAATTATGGCAAACTGAACTAAAACAAATATGGCCATTTTTATATATTTTATGAAAAGTTTGACAATTTTCTGTTTTACGCTAAAAAAAGCTATTTTGTTTAGAAAAAAATAACCCTCTTTTTAATGTGGTGACATCGTATTTTCGTGCACATTGTTCGTGAGTAATGGACAAAATGATTCTGCAAATTTGGGGATACTTTACCTGGTACATCTGTTCTGGCATTTCGAGTAGTTAGTTTGCAGCATTGTCATTGGATCGATTATCATGGTTAGTTCAGTAACCTATCATGTTTTTGCTTCTCAGAGTCCTTTGTCTACAACTATTATGCTCTGACTACAGTTTATTCCAGTAACCTTAGGGTCTCGCACGTTTCCCTCTATTGTGAAAAAGGCTGGGATAAATGAAAGGGGACAAGATCACTATAGTCTATAAAGTAGAAGGTCCAATGCATGATGCTCCCACTAATGAAGGGTCTGGCAGATCAATTGTACCCAGCCTTCGCCCCAAATTAGAGAAGAGGATGCTTTGTGTTTTGTGCTTCTAAACGCTTAGTCTCCTTAATCTAATGCGAATGTATCACTCCAGGACAGTAATAAGGACTTGATAAGAATTTAGAAACAAATCAGAATAGGAAAATGAAATTAAACCCGCTAGTAGACAATGTAAAGCAATGTGATTGCATCTTATTAATGTAATGAACAACTTGTTTTTCTCATCTTATAGTTTACTGTAGTATTGTTTTTCTATAACTTCACTTCCCCATATTTTATAATTTAGAAGTTTTGTTTGCCATTCTTCTGCATTGGAGTTCACCGATTCAGGTTTATTATGAAATGTGAATTTTGATTACAGTAGCTTTGCTACATTGAAAGAAATAGGTGGTATATTAACTGGGGTTGTTTCTAGAGAATTAAAAAAAATAAATAAATAAAAAAAAAATCCTGTTTCATGACTGCCGGTCTTGCATTTCTATACAAAGTTTTCGATTATGTTTTGACATTATTCCTTGGAAGCTTGAAATCAGAAAAAAATTATTAAGGAAAGAAAGAACAAGAGAAAGCAGTTAACAAGAGGGAAGGAGGACTAGAGGCATTTTGCTTTTATCATCCTTCTTGGTACCAAGTCTTTTAACCATTTATTTGAATGATTCAACATTCTTTCTTAAATGTTTTTCTCCCCTTTCTTTTGTTTTTTAGGGGGAGCTTCTGTGTAAATTCTATTCTCAATATGGAATCTGCAAGTTTGGTCCAAGTTGCAAGTTTGACCATCCAATGGAGGTTTTATCACACAGCCCTGCTGCATCATTGCCAACAGATTCTCCAGCAATTCATCGGTTGTTGGCTTCATCATCAGGGACCGGTGCTTTACATTTGTCATCAGAAGGGCACAGGGAGGTGGGCTCCACAAGCAACAGGCGACAATCTTTGTTGGAGGCAAGACAGATACCCTCTGGCAGTAATGACATTGAGCCACAGTGATAAACTAATCCTCCAAACATGGTTATCACATTTTTCAGTCCTTTGGAGGACAAACAACAGTTTTCTTGTAAATTCATTTCTCATGGTTGGAGATGTACAGAATTCAGTATTTAGTCAAAATCTGTTATTCTGAAGATGCAGTTCAGTTGACAAGATTGACATCTTTAGAATAGCCGCATTGTATAAATCTGCAAATGTCACATTTGGTGAAGCCAATAGTGAACATTTTCATCTTTTCAGACATCCATCATTCTGATTTTTCCTTGTTGTCACTGTCATCATCTGAACTCCCAGTTTCCCACATCTTATTACGAGCATGACTAATCATCACCATCTCTTATTTTGCTTCTTCAATTTCTTGTGGTATTAGCAATCTGAAGGGTGCTAAAGGATTTTACTCTTAATTCTATCCAATTAAACCAGGAACCAGCATCCCTCTAACTAGTGGAAAGGTTCCTGAAACCTGTCATTCCAATTCAACCTATAACTAGAATATTTTGTGTTACTTTTCGGGGATTTGTTTAGGTGCATGCTAAGATCAGATGTTAGATGTTTAACATAGTTAAGAATGTGGTAGGGATTTCTTTTAAAGAATATAACCTAACAGCTTACTACTGAAATTCGACAAATATGCATTGGAATGAGTCATAGCTCCTTATTACGTGGCTTTGAAATGTTTCCTGAAAAAGAGGAATAATTACTTGTCTTGCCATAAGAAGCTGATTGTTTAGCTCTTACTTATGTATCAAAGATGACTGATCTGAGAAAGATTAAAGCCACTGATGAACATTGGATCAGAGAGCTAAATGCAGATGAATGTATGCAGTTATGAGTGTGCCAAAAAGTAATCTGGGATTAGCGCTTTCTGGTAAATGTTTTTATTTGCAATTAAGTTTTTCTTTTATGAAATATTAGCCAGTTTACATGTCTCTTCCTTTGAGACTGCACCATTTAGTTGAATTTACTGCTAATTGTTACAGTTGAATCTGAAAGAAGTTTTGGCCAAAGAGGTGCTCATCGATTTCTGTTTTGCATCTGAAAGAATTCTGCTGGTCTTATCAAAAAGCTTAGCATGATGGCTCAGTGAAGGTTATTTCTCTCAACAAATAATTGTTCTAGAGAATTTTGTTGCAGGTAGTAACATTATTTCCCCTTTATGTACAATTAGTACTGAATATATTTTATTCTTCTCAAACTATAGCCATATACGCATTGTACTAGAATTGGTTTTAAACATTATTTTGTCTTATTAGAACTTGTTGGAAACCTCTGAATACGCAAATATAATAGGTTAGAGTCTACACCTTTAAAACATTTACCAATCACTTTCGCTTCCAGTTCCGTATTGGTCATGCATCCATGGATAAGCAAAGATATTAACCTAGCCCTAGGTTTATATGCACCCTTTATTGGAAATTTATTAATTGCCTAGTCATAAAAAGAAAGTTGTTGACACTAACACTCGCTGGACACTCCCTTACATGCGTTTGATACTTCTCTAACAATATCGGCAATTCTGTGACTCTAGAAGGTATCTTATAAGATATTCCTGCAATCTCATATTACTTATCGCACCATCTCTTGGCACGAAGTTAAAGGATTTATGCTTGACACCTGACCACCAAACATTGAAGTTTCAAATTTAAGATCCACTATCTAAAAACATGTCTTAAAATGTATTTGATACTGCACGACATTGTTTCTTAACTTTCAAGTCTCAACATCAAATGGTTAGTATGAAAATCTAAAGGTAAATTTTTTTTTTTTTTTTTTAGGGTGGTGAAATTATTTACGGAAAGTGTGCCAAATAATATTAGATCAAGAGAGAGTTATATTCTTGTAATGTGTAAAAACATCATCAAGTGAATCTCATATCTTAATTTTTAATCTGTGTTCATGTTATATCACATTTGTATCCCCTCCTGTCTCCATGCTTCTTTAGAAAGTGAGGGAAACCAAGGAATGCCATCTTGCTAGCGTGGCACTTGCAAAAGGAAGTGTTACAGTGAATTAGTAATGAACCTTTTAGAACTGAACCAAATTCATCATAACATCCTAAAGACAAAAGCATGGAAGCAAATGATATAACCATCCAACTTTGATGTGATTTCTCAATTTTTGGCCAGCCCTGTTAATTGAGGTGATTTCATGAAAAATGTCAAAACATGGGGAAACTTATCCCCAACATCTATACAATGTAAATACGTAACTGTTAACAATACTAACCTGGTGGGAGAATGGGCTTATATTTTCAAAATTTTCTTAGTGTTTGGAAATTTAGATGTATAATATACCACCTGTTAATGGATGCCAAATATGTTCTCCTGCCTTCATTATTTATCTTATCTATCTAGATTGCATAATAGCAATAAAACAAACACGGTGGCTAATTCACGTAGCTGATCCCTAATTTATTGGGAATAAGCAGTAGTTTGTTGGATCTGGATTCCATAGTATAGCCTGAATTTTGTTGTTGCTAGAGTGCACAGTATAATTTTAGATCATTTTTAGCTGTGATATATTTTTTTTCTATTTGAATGAGAAACCGTTTGACTACCTATGTTTCATCACTTTCTTCCAGGTACTTGGATTTTCTTTGGCAGACTCCTGTTCTACAGTGTGTTGTATGGGTATCTCCGATAAGCTTTTTAATTGAGCAGCTTTGTTGCTCTTTTAATCACGGCTAAATACTCAAAAGTTGGATTCACAGTTGCCTACCTCAAAGTGCAGTGGGGCCCAATAGGAGCTTAGTTTTTTCTTTACCAATTTGGCTAATGAAGTAAGCTGTCACACTCCAAATTACTCTTTTATCTTCGAATTTGTGGTGGTACTATTGACCAACCATTTGTTATCATTCAGAAAGTTGTCAAGGCAGGAACTTAGTGATTTATTAGGGGTTTGTGAATGTGGATCTCTCTGCGCTGAAAATAACTATATTTGATTCCACTCCTTTGAATAGCGTACACCACTGGTAAAATGTTAAATCTTATTGGTCAACTCTGTAAATTTGAGGGATTGTAAGGTAGAATCTTGATTCTTGAGGATGATCGATGCTAAGCTTTTCAAGCATTGTAAAATTGTGTTTTCTAAGTTAATTTATCTGTTTTTGTTTTGTATTTTGGTCACGCAACTGTTCTTTTTGATGTGTTTCAAGCTTCTGTTTCTACTTAATCCTGTGTATACCGAGGTTGATTACTTCAGTTGAAGTTTGATCGGAGAATACTTGAAGTGCATGTTCATAATGTCATACGCACGAAAGGTTTCACGTACTTGTTCATAATAGTATAACACTATCAGAGTGGTTTGTAATTGTCTCTGTATATGGATGCCTGTTGTGATATTGAATGTCACGAAGTTAATGCATGGACGTCGTCTGTTACATCTTTGATATAATGCACTGATGCTACATGATGGTTGAAGTCGCACTTTAATCAAGTAGATTTATGAAGACCATGACCATATTCCACTAGTAAAACAGTCTTGCTCAGATACCTCAAATTTTGCTCTTTTTTCTGCTTAGACAATTTTGGCACATTACGAAAGTGAAATAGCTATAATTTCTACTTCACAAGCTTTTGGGTGCTTGTAGGGGCGGAGACGAGAGTACGGTTGCGTGGGCAAATTTCACAAAATTTTAATTGTGGAAACAAAATTGAAAAGTATGAGGATTTTTCTTTTTCAAAAAGTCGTGTAAGATTTTGAAAAATCTATTGCAAAATCTTGGATTTCAAATTTAGTGTTGGGGCAGCGCACTCCATTGCCCCCATTTTAGATCGCCCCTGGATGCTTGTGTTCTTGTAGCAATTATTCTCTCTTCATGACACGAATGTGACTCATCCATGCATACTCTTAGCTATATATGGATTTCTTGCTCCTCTTAAAACATATGATAACTACAATTATAGCTTCATGTTTCGCTGAGGCCAAAGCCAAATTCACCATGAGAGGATAGGAAGGAGATGGGCGGGGATGGCCCTATGGGGGTAGATGGGCTCGGAGATTGAATATCTTACACGTCTTGAAATTCATAAATCGTATGTATCAAAATGTATATAAATCCAAAACGTGCTCATTGGCATGGGTGGACCCAGGGGGGTCCTGGGAGGGGGGCACGTGCCCCC
>CAIGRO010244792.1:0-10538 GCA_903798355.1 Fraxinus baroniana
GATGATATATCATACATTTACTTCACAACACATGTAGAAGAGCGGTTGAAACAAGTTTGACAATGTATTGTAAAGAAATAATAGCCAACTGTCAAGAATTCCAGAATATAACTATTGAGAATGATAGTTTATCTGGACTGATGACTTCCAAAACGTATCATATTTGGAAAGAAATCCTCTATAAAACTTCAAAACAAAGTAAAATTGTCAAAACTATTACACCCATGTGCGGACCGGCCTGGCCGGGGGGTCATGTGACCCCCCAACTTTGCTTCCAATTTTTTTTTTTTTTTTTTACCATTAAATTTTCTATATTTTTGTTTCAATTTTCGAAATTATTATGGGGTGTGAAACGAAATCCAAATAATACATTCTCAATACAATTTCGAAGTGCTCACGATCTAGTTTTCTATGTCGTTATTGGCGTACGAAACGATTAATCGTAGCAAATATTACGACTTGTCAAAATAGATTGTTCAAAATTAGTATTTCAAAAATTTCGATAACATGCAAACTTTAAAAATTATCCGATGATCATATGCTAATCGAATCTACAAATTGCTTATGTCATTTCAAAATTTATTTTGAGAACTACATTATAGGCCTATCGAATAGTTCAAACAGATGTCGAAAATAGTTAAAGATGTGTTAAACGTGAATCTTAGAGAAGGACGTCTAATGCATTTTCTTTAAAAATATTCAATTATTTTATTAACATTTATTATTTTTGCAATACAAATCTCTCAATATAATTTTCATCATTTATTAGGAAATTTTATTTGGAATATGATATAATTTTTTTTTTAAAATTTTACATCCGAAAAAGTCATATCCCATCATTCGATTGTGCCTCCTAACTTTAAACTTCTGCTTCCACCCCTGATTACAGCAACCTCAGTTGGCAAAAAAAATAAAAAAATAAATTTGTTACACTTAATTACCAAAATGTGCAATTACAACTTTAAATGCATCACATAAGATATACTATTTGAAATGTGCTCGAATTTACTCTCATAGTTTTCACAGCTACCTCCTGTAAAATGTGAATAGTCAGCTGAGATCCTTTCGGTATTAAGAGCAGCTAATTTTAGGTTGTTTTGCTCTATTTTCTTATTAAAATCCCAATTTTATTAGGATGTTTGAAGGAGATTAAAATTAGATTTTTAGTAGATTATGATAAAAAAATTTGAAATGTGTGGTTGAAAAGTTGTGAGATTCATGAAAGATGTTGTTAATATTGATTTTTTAACTTTAATTTAAATTAAAATCTGATTTTAATCCGTACCAAACATACATGTATTTTTAACCTCAATTCGTTTTACTGGGCTTTAACGAATCTAAATAAATTTGTTTAACTGATGCTTTTATACTTTTTCGTACAATTTTTTCATCTAGTAAGGACATGTAAGACAAAAAAGTTTGAAAGTAACATTTCTAGTAAAGATTATTAAAAGGTGATATTTTTGTAAATGTCAATCCAAAAAGTGACATGGGTGCAATTTCCTCTAAAAACTATTCATCTCAGATTGCCAAGTCATCCGTGTACCTAACTCCGGTGGAAGGCAACCATGTATCTCCTGAAATGAATCGAGCCACTGTAAACTGCTTCACTTGAGCCGAATCTTTAATTATATGGTAACCGGGCCATTTCACTCGGCCTCCCAAGTTTGCCCCCGGTCCATAGTTCATGTATTCAGCATAGAATAGTGTATCCAGGTATAAATTTCCATTCCATTCAAGCCATCCCTCAGGCCTAATGGCATCGCTAAGGTATGATTCCATAATAATCGTACGCGAACATTTTTTCCAAGGACGACCAAGGTAAGTTGGGTTTTCGACATTTGATTCTGCTGAAATGTTACAATATTGGATGGAAAAGCCAGAAGGGTCCCTCGAATTCTCACGTCCATGTGCTGTGATGGCGTTCGGTTGACCATGAAGGCCTTTCCGGACTATAATTTGGCACTTTTGGAAGACAACTGTACCACGACCAAAAATAAAATCGACTGTGCCAGTAATTTGGCATTCCCTGTAGAACTGGCGCAAAGAGTTTGGAAATAATGTATCTTGGTATCCCCTCATGGCACAGCGGTATAAAACTGAACGATCAGAATTAGAACGGAATGCAACTGCTTGGGACTTATGAGGTCCTGCTGTATTCTCAAATGTCATGTCCCGTGCAATGAACCCTTGGCCCAAAACATCTGCAATTAGTCATGTGAAGAAATTTAAAAAAAATTCCACAAGAACATATAAATAATAATGATTTGGTGACAAGATTTTACACACAGAATAAAAGTTGTAATACTAAGATCAGTTTACACCATGTAGAATGTCACAACTTTATGCTTTTTCAAGATACCCTAGCCATGTTACAATGGAACAGTAAATATTTGCAAGGGTGATGATACAGTAAATTGTATCTCTGTTCAAGATTATTTTGTCAATTAAAGGTTATTCTTACCAAAAGTTGCACTACTGACCGTTGTCCAGCCGTCCACATAGTTCCTATTACCAGAAATAATTGTAACATCCATGCCATCTCCAATCATCATTATGTTCGATTTAGTATTACCAACCTCAACATACTCTTTGTATACACCTCGTTTTATGTATATCACATATCTTCGTGGGCTGTAGTCCGGGACTGCAGAGATAGCATCCATGATACAAGTGAAATTCCCGGTGCCATCGGCAGCCACCACCATGTCTGCCATGGCGCCTTTGGAGACTTGGAGGAGTTTCCAATCAGTGGATTTCAGCCAATGTGGAAACTTTTCGTTGGTTCTAACCTTCTTCCGGTCAGAACTGCCTCCACCACTACCACCAGGTCCACCACCTCCAGCGCCGCGAGAAAGACGACCTTTGAACACTGGATCCGGGGATGTTGGTACCATGGAAAGAATATCTTCGACCAATTTTGTTATTTGGTTGAGGCAATTGGCAACTAAAATCTTGATAGTGCTGTTTGTATCATCAAAGCCTTCTAGGCAAGTGTCTTGATTTATCAATACTCCAGTCAACCATGCCCACAAGTCAGCACTTAGATTTTCAAGGCTCTTATTTTCTTTACCTGCAAGAGAAAAAATTAGCAGAAGAAAATTTTCAGTCCGTAAAAATTGCAATATTGGAATATAAACCTATAAATTATTACTTCAAAGATCAATCCGTTTAAGGATTATAAAAGGGTCTCTAATGGTGCATTAACTTAAATCTAGGAAACATTTTTATACCATATAATTCAGAGATGGTAAAATTGTGTTATTTCCCTAGTTAACTGCTAAAATTTTGCACGACCGTACCAAGTTCTAGAATATAGAAATTGATTTTTTTTCAAAGTCTTTAACCAAAATAAATTTGCCAAAAGCAGCACATAATATTCCCATGGAAAATGCAGTAAATATACCAACTATATTCTGAGAAGCCGAGAGAGTCCAATTCAATTCATGTACTGAAAGGTCCAATAGATTGACACAGTCATGAAGGGCATTAGAGAGTCGAAAATCGTCGAATTTGCCTTTGAAATTCAACACCGTGGAGATTACTTGCCGGACAGCGTCCATAGTAGACCTCACAGAACCTAGAAATTGCAATATTGGAACATTCAACGTTTCCAACTGATCAGCAAAATCCAAGTCACCAGTAACTACCAATGGTGACAACAAGCAAAACATGACCAAAAACAAAGTTTTCAATGAAGCAGCCATCAATCTAAATTTAAGGATTTGTTAAGGATGTTACAAGATTTTGTAGTCTCGGAAATTTTTAACTTCAAGCATGCAAAAAAAGAAAGGGGGACTCTAAATTAAAGTGTTTATAGTGAAATAATAGAATGGAAGAAGTGGGAATAGGGAGAAAGAAATTAATTGTAGTAGAAAAGGAATGCTGTATGTTTTTCATTGATATAGTGTATATTTATACAAATTTGTACGAGTGTGTAAATGAGGACAAACAATATACAAACTAAACAAATATGGAATTTACAGTAAATTAGCCTAAATTGACTGAGGGCGAGGGGTGCTTCCCTTTGGTAGTGTTATTTTAATTGATGAGGAATGAAGATATGATCTCTTTGTCTCAATTTCCTGCTAAGAATTCCAATAAATATTATATTTCTTATATCTACATTAAAGACACGCAAAAAGACCGAATGTACAGTTTTTTTATACAGTAATTTTGACAGCCAGCTCACATGGGGGTGGGACTTGCGATTGTGGGCCCCACCCCCATTTAAGAGAACTGTCAAAATGTATGTGTAAAAAGGCTGTAAGTGTAGCATTTCTCAAAGACACGAGATCCCGAGAATGCATTTACCCTTTTCAAAAGTAAGCATTGTCAGTTCGTTCAACTCTAATTGCCTAGATGTCACTGGTCTTTAATTTGTGAAGAATCCCTAAAATGGGCATATAATCCTATAAAAAGTAAATATTCTAATTGGAGGAAATTTCTAATTTGTTGAATGATTTGAAATCTTGTCAACAACATCAACAGGCACGTAAATCCGTTGCAAATTTTATATATCAATTTTAATTTAGAAAGAGTTGAAAGCCTAAATAATATTTATATAATTATACTGTCTTCATTAGTTTAGTAGCTAAGTGCTAATTAACATGAGAGTATGTTCCCATTTCCTTCTAGTATCGTACATAATACATATTAATTATTTTAATAGTAGTGATGATTTGTATTAGCATATCATTTAGATTATTTTAATGAGTCCTGCTACATGAACAGAGTCACGTAGGTCCTATTCATATATGGGGCGACGTGGCACCCCTATAGGCATGGAGTCTATACGGACTAGGCCTACGTGGTTATGTTAAAAAAGAATAATTATATTTTAATTGGAGTGATGATTCATTTTCTCCTATAAAAATTGAGACAACGACATTATACGTACAACATTATTGTGACTGATTAAACCTTCATTTGTAAAAGAATATCATTTAGCTCTTGTTTGGTTTCCATATTTTCAAAATACATTTTTTTCTCTTATTTTCAACCTTACATTCTTCAATAAAATAATATTACAGGCAAATTCATAATTTTTTCTTAATTTTTAACCACACATTCTTCATTAAAATACTATTCCAAAATACATTTTTGGTAAAAAAAAATAGAGCTCAAACAAGCTCTTAGATTTTTCTAAATAGTAACTTTGACCTTTTTTTGTAGGTCGATGTGGTCAACAGATCCCTGAGGAGGGCGGCAATGCACATTCCGACGATCAAGTCTGCTTTTATAAAAGTAAGTATTTACATGTGGAACATGCTTAAAACGTGAGTTACTTAAGAAAAATGGGTTCAAATCCGGGATTATAGAGAATAAAGAGAGATTGCAAAAGTTGTCGCTAAATTAACAATATTGAAAATAAGAACAAGAAAATTCACAAAAAAAACATGTCGCTAAATATGAAAATTATAACTGCACATATAACAAGTACTAATAGTCGATACATAATTTTAAATGGATAATATTTGACCACAAAAGATAAATTTACATAATTCCATGTAAATTCAATTGTATAATCACATTATAGCAACACCAACTTATGGCGGTGGTGGAGACACATCATTGGTCGTTTTGTAGGAGGATGCTGACCGAAATCCATTCGTACAACAAGGCTCTGTATAAGTAACACATGTTGTTTGAGACGTTATGTAAGCTCAATATAGCATTATCCTACTCATTAACTTCTTGAGTAAGGATTTTCAATTCTTGCACAAATCTAGGAGGAATTGTAACTGTGTTGCTATTTGATTTGTGTAGAGCAAGTCCAATCCCAGAAATAGTTCCTCCTACCAAGAACTTGAGCACATTTTGTTTCTTGCACTAATCTCGGAGGAATTGTGAATGTGTTGCTATATGATTTGTGTAGAGCATGTCCAATCAAAATAATTCCGAAACTCCTACCAAGAACTCAAGCACAAATTGTTGCTTCATCCATATGATAGATGCATCATCTTCTAGACGTGCTTGTGATTGTTAGAACTCCACCATCTTTTTCTATCATGCAATACCAAAAGGTTGTTAAAATAAATAATATTAGCAATAATTTGTATTTGTGTCATAAGTAATATTGCGACTCAGCTTGCTGGTTATCACATCCTTTTGCTGTGAAATGCATCCTCCTAAACAATTAAATGTGACCAATTGATTCTTCTTGTGTGCACTGAAAACATATGCAGAAATATAAGATGGTCACTTGTCTATTTGTCCACTGTATGCAAATGCCTATTGTCAAATCAAAGATCAAAAAGCATGTATTGAATAGTTCATCGGAGGCAGAAGTGAAACTGGTATTAATATCATGATCTGATTCATATCTACTGGAATAATCTTCATTTTCAAGAAATTTCTAATTACAGAAAGTGATCAAAAAAATGTGCTAATACTATTCCAAATTGACCGACTGGAATGGCATGAGGAATATGGAATTTTTCAACATGCATGGAAAGTTTTTGTGCTTATAAATGAATGTAGTAGTGTTATGATAAATCCACAAACATNTTCAAGAAATTTCTAATTACAGAAAGTGATCAAAAAAATGTGCTAATACTATTCCAAATTGACCGACTGGAATGGCATGAGGAATATGGAATTTTTCAACATGCATGGAAAGTTTTTGTGCTTATAAATGAATGTAGTAGTGTTATGATAAATCCACAAACATTTTTAGAAAACCATTGGCCAGGCCCGCCTACCACACTGAAAGAAGGGTTTCATAATGCACAGCACACTTTAAAAATGATGCACATTGCATATACTTCAAGACTAGCAACAAACTAATCTATTAGAAGTCGGTCACCACCAACACAATTTTTATGGTTCGGACTCTGGAAGAAGAAACTTATTATAAAGTGCATACATATAGATCTGAAAATTAATAACTACCAACAAGTTATGAATTTCGTAAAATGGTATACAAGTAACCAATCTTTCAACTAAAGCTTATCTTTTGCTGTCAATTTACACATACTTAAATATATAAAATTGCAAAAGAGGAAAAATATTAAGTTTTTCTAAGCTGCTAGTGTTTTAAACTCTGACCAGACCAGGCAATCCAAGTTACATGTAAAACTGGGACAATAAAACCACAAAACAGTGTCAGTATGTTTCATTTTACTAAGCGTCCCTTATTCGACGAGGGACGCCTACAGGCCAGCGTGAAATGTATGAAGGAGAGAAATCCTGTTCGTTCTCTAATTTCATTTGTGATGCATCAATTTTGTTCTTTTGTTTCTTTTCATGACTTAGAAAAGGCACAGTGGTAATTTTGGTAGGGGTAATCCTTCTCTAATACTCAACATGTTTAATCAAAACTAATGCATTACCGATGCTTCTCTAGTCGCAGTGAATGATCCAGTCCCACCATGTTTTCCCAGCTGAAGATGGTTTCTAAAAACCAATAACAATATCGTAAAGTAAGTAATTAGGCAACTCATCCATTCCAATTTCCACTTTAATTAATAATATCATAAAATAATATATAAATAGTTTAATAACTTAACATACCAAGTGTTCCAGAGACTAAACCAACTTTGGTTGCCTAAAGATTACAAAAAACCTTAAACTATACAGCCACCACATACTGTGGTCGCTAGAGAAGGCAAAAAAGGTGGCAAAAATAGGGAATGATGGCGCAAGTATTCCACCGACAAAACAACTTTGGTTGCCGAAAGTTTTCAAACAGCGACCAACCTATGCTCGTTGGAAATACCGAAAATACATTAAAAATTCGCAGGATTTATCATGCTAATTGTTTCAGTGACCGACTGGTGGTTGCTAAAAAGTAATACTGACCCCTAATTGGCAAAAGAGTACAAAACAATAGTTCAATTTTATCATACCAACCACAACCAAGTTTGATTGGTCGCTAAATCATTGATCGGTGGAGCCCACTTTTTTTTCGTATTGAGCTTAGTATTTTTCATATTCGAATTACATAGTTTACATGCTTTTAAGTAGTTTTTAGTAAGAAATAAATTCAATTAATTCTTGCAAAATTTAAATTTCTTTACATTAGATTTAGAAAAAAATAAATCCAATTGTAAGTTCTCAATCCTCGTAAGATTAATAGAGAAATCACACCCATTATTAGAGTTAGAATTTTTAAATCCCATAACCGCTTTTCATTATGTATTTTTTTGAGGTAAGGTTTAGACCCCTCATTGTATTCTTCGTTCATAAATATTAAGGGTACGGGAATCTAAACCTTCCCATAAATATAAGGATTTGGTGTTATTATTTCAGGTACGCATTTAGATGTATACAAGAAAAACAACCGAATTGGAGCATATTCATCATGTAGTTGGACTAAATATTATTCTTGTTAGATGGAAAGCAAAATGTTGTAATTTTGTTTGATTTTATGTATCTTTTAACCTCAAATTTAAGATATTGAACAATTTTTTAGTTTTATGTAAGTGTCTTGAAATTTACATTATAGGTTGCACTGAAACACAAACCAATTACAAATTGACACGTATTGTTATTTCACATAATAATAATTATAAATGAAAAGTGAAACACGAAATGTTGAGAAAACATTATGCAAAAAAACCAAAATTTCATGTTTAAAAATTATTCATTATTCAATATAGAAAAAGGGGTAACAGAGATTGTCTTACAGAAATAAATAAAAAAATTATGTATGCAGTGACTTTGAATATTTTTATTGATCCAATGAGGTCGAAATTAAAAGACTTTCTCAACGTTTTGAAATTTTTTAGATTAAAAGTTTCCTTAAAGCTGTTGAATTATATTAGCCCGTTTGAGCCACATTATAATGAAAATGAGAATGAAAAATATAGCCGTTATGGGCCCCACACAAGAAATAGAAAGTTTGAATTTTAATGTTGATGTGATGGATAACGGTCATATTTTTCATTATATTGAAGAAAAAATGTGGCTCAAACGGGCTAATAAAAAAAATTAAGATTTTTTCTTTTTTAATTTTAGATTCTTAAGACCTAAACCATAAATGTTTTCTAAACTATCTGAAATTTTTCAAATTACAAAATATCTCCAACACTGAAATTCTTGCATTTCTTTAGTAAAAGTTTCAAACTTTTCACAACTTTTTTTCATTTCAAATATAGATTTTGCACTTGAACCAAAATATATCTTCCCATTGTTTCAAATCAAACCTTAGAACAAAACACTGGTAAACTATCTAAGAAAAAATTCATCTCAATTTTCCAAGTCAGCCATGTATTCGACTCCTGTGGCAGGCAACCATGTATTTCCTGAAATGAATTCAGCCACTGTAAACTGCTTCACTTGGTCCGATTCATTAAGTATATGGTAACCAGGCCATTTCACTCGGCCTCCCAAGGCTGCCCCCTCTCCATAATTCATGTATTCTGCAAAGAATAGAGTATCAAGGTACAAACTTCCGTCCCATTCAAGCCATCCCTCAGGCCTAATGGCATTGCTAATGTTCGATTTCATAATAATCGTACGCGAAAATTTTTTCCAAGGACGACCTAGATATGTTGGGATGGTGACGTTTGATTCGACTCCTATGTAACAGGATTGCAAGGAAAAGCCAGAAGAGTCTGTTTTTTCTCGTCCATGTGCTGTGATGGTGTTCTTTTGATTCGGAAGGCCTTGTCTCGCTAGAATTTGGCAATTTTGGAAGACAGCAGTACCGCGGCCAAAAATAAAATCAACTGTGCCAGTAATTTTGCATTCCTTGTAGAACTGACGCAAAGAATGCGCATATAACGTATCTTGGTATCCCCTAATGGCGCAGCGGTACACAACTGAAAACTCAGAATCAGATCGAAAAGCAACTGCTTGGTGCATTATGGGGCCTGCCGTATTCTCAAATGTCATATCCCGTGCAATGAATCCTTTGCCCTTTACTCCTGAAATTTTGTCATTTGAAGAAATTAATATGAAATTACGTTGCAACTTATATAACACTACTGCTATTTGCGCTATATGAGCTCAATTTTTTTAACACTGGTTACCACAAAATACATAAATAATAATGAATTTGTAATACTAATTAGATCTGTATACGCCATTTAGAATGTCACAAGTTTACATAAATTGGATCCGTTGGAGGAAAGACAGCTTTACAAACTTGGTTTGGCTAACACTTGATAGGAAGGATAACACTAATAGGAAGAAATAAATAAATAAAAATGTAATTTATATTTCTCAACTTCAAAACTTTACACAATTGACTTGATAGGAGGGACTCTACCCCTTTATATAGGGTTTACATGAAATTTCTAGATCACACATTTTTCTAGAGACTTCTAGTCCACATATTTTCATGAGGGTTTTAGACCACATATTTGGACTAGATATTTTCCTAGAATATTTTAGATAAAATTTCTAGAACCACGTAATCTATTTCACATTACCACATTTATGACCACATTACTTAGATATTTACATGGATATTTCTAGAAAATGTTTCTAGAAATATTAGACTTTGTTGAGTTTTTTAACTGAATTGGGCTTATGAGTAAAAATCCTTAACTCCATATTACTTACTCTAAAATCAAGTTTACTTCCCAACA
>CAIGRO010244793.1:0-23397 GCA_903798355.1 Fraxinus baroniana
TTTATTATTTAAGCTTTAGCTTTCAGCAAAAACTTGTGCACTTGCCTCCCAATCCGATATTGGTCCCTTCCTCATTTCAACTTTTTCCAGAACAATTGTTTAATTATGGTCCGTTTGATTACAAAAGTGAAATTTGGATGGAAAAAAAAAATGAATTACAGATAATTGAATTGCTTAAATTTATTTTACTAGAATTGTCAATTAATTGTTTTTTATTGGTAGAATTTCCATCTAAAAAATGTTGAAATTTTGGATCTTTTTGTGTTCGTTTGACTTTATTTTTCAAGAAAATTGTCCATTAAAGAGAATTTTTCAAAAACAAGGAAAAGCCAATAACGTGAGACTTCATTGGAAAACAAATTGCTTGAAATATTTTACCTATCAAACATGGTAATGAGATGGGTTGAATTAGATATGATTAGACAACACGATGTAATAATATTTTGTACGTCTTTTTTCTTCATTATCTACATACTACAAGTTGGTACCAAACATCTCATATTTATCTTAAATTTAGATAACCAAATTTCACCGCACTAATTTCACATAATTAATACTTGATTATTAAGAAAGTTAAGAGTTAAAAGTTATTTAATCATCTGTTTCCCTGCTAATTAATTTCAATAAAAATTAGATTCGGAAATAGACATGTCTATATGTATGTATGTTTGTGTGCGCGCGCGAGCTTGCGTTTTTTAAGTAAACTGAAAGATTATGTTAATGAAGAATTTAAACAAATTAATTTATGTTTGGTTTGTGCCCTATTTATTGGGAACAAGGGAATTGTTTAGGTTTTCCTTTCCTATCTACCTTCATTTAGTGCCGATGTTTTGAAAATTAGCGTGGACATTGATTTGAAAGAGAGAAATGATCAAGTGTTAAATGGTTAAACACGGTCAAATCACTTAATTAAAAGGATAAAGCCTTGTGCCCCGGCTCAATGACCGGGGCACAAAGCACGGTTCTAATTAAAAAGCCTAAAAAATAAAATAACTAAAATTCTTCTTAGAAATGACCGAATTTTGCAATTAAATTCACTAATTTTTTATGCAAACGGTTTTGAATTATGTGATTTTTATTCTCAATTTTTCTAGTTGAACGAATTAATCAAATCGATTTTCATGATTAATTGTGCATTCCGTAACTATGATTCAATACTAAGTTTTTTATATGAAAACAATGTTATTATTTGGATACAATACACACATTTTTGGACAAATATTGACAGTCCATAAAAGAAAAATTCCCCACTCCCTAAACCAACCAAAATCTATTCTCAATTCCATTCTTTTCTCAACCCCTCCCAAAAAGAAATATAAAAATAAAATATAAAAAAGGTCAAAAAAACAAAAGCCGAACCTTTAGCAACACCCCAAGCCCACCCGCCAAACTCAAACGGGCCAACGCCAAACCCTTTTCTGCCTTTTCAGCCTCTTCCTTTCTGCCTCCAAATCCACAGTTTTCTTAAACAAATTCATGATTCAAACACACCATTTTCGATTTTCCTGTAATTTTTTGTGATCTGGTGTCGTTTAAATTGATTGAATCTCAGAACCCATGTGGCTTAGGGGAAGCAAATCAAGGATTCGATTTCACAACGCATCGTCCCCAAAATTTGCTTGCTCTTCCTTCAAAGATATACAGGTTCTACTCTCTGAAGAAGACAGCAGTTATAGATACAATAAAATCAGCGCTGGTGACGGTGACATTGCCCTTGATTCACCTACTCCATACATCAGGAAGCCCTCCGTTTGCCATCGGGTTCGCAGCTCCAATTTCTTTCTGCGGACCCTATCTTTACGACCCGACCATTCGGAGTCCAAACCTTACGGGGATGAGGTTCAGGCTCCGGCTCCGGCTCCATTGCCCGAAAATGTGGCCGCTGATGTGAAATCGGAGTCAGTGATTAGGATCCCAAGGACAGAGAATATTATAGTGGTGTACTTTACGAGCTTGCGGGTCGTTCGCCACACATTCGAGGACTGCAAGACCATCCTAACAATCCTGGGTGCCTTCCATGTGTTTGTTGACGAAAGGGATGTTTCTATGGACTCGGGTTACATTAAGGAGCTGCAGAGGATCTTTGGTGAATCTGAGAAATCCAAATTAACACTCCCCCGAGTCTTCATCGGTGGCAGGTACATTGGTGGTGCTGAGGAGGTGAGGCAGCTCCACGAGAGCGGCGAGCTCAAAAAGTACTTGCAGGGTCTCCTACCAGCGGACGCGTGTGTGTGCAAGGCCTGTGGTGGGCACAGATTCATCCTTTGCCAAGAGTGCAATGGAAGCCATAAGTATTACAGCGAGAAATGTGGCTTTAAGAGTTGTACTTCGTGCAATGAGAATGGTCTCATCAGGTGCCCATCTTGTTCTTGTGCCTCTTTCTGAACCATTTGATTAAATCACAACAAAGTCTATTTATTAGCTAGGTTTAAAATTTGTAACCTTGATTGGAACAAAATGATTAATCTTTAAGAATTTATGTTTAGTTATCATGGAGATGTGCAGTAGTTTTTCACATCTTCTTCCTGATTTTACTTGCTAGAAATAGAGAGGCAAGGCAAGTTAGGTCCAAATGTATCCGTTTGGATTGCTATAGTTTGTTCATTTGTCAACGTTGTTTTGCAATTTATGGTGCTTTAACATGTTGGATTGCTATTACCTATATTACCCCTCCCGACTTTCTATTGTGTCCTCAAGATGGAACTTGGTACTAAAGGCCAGTTCGATAGGGATTAAAATTCAATTAAAATTGAAAATATAGTCGTTATTCGGTCTCACTCATCTAATAAAAGTCAACAATAACAACTAGTTTTTCAATTTTAATCCGATTTTAATCTCTACCGAACGGGCTCTAATTGTGCAGGCTCTACCAAAATGGATAGTATGAATGAATTAGCGGCCTGTGCTTTGATTTGTGTCTTTACATTTTAGAGGGATGGGGAATCATAAAATTCTTTGTTATTATGGTTAGAATGAGCCCTCAATAGCTTGGTGCAAATAAACGAAGTATTCTCCGAGATATATCTCCATTTTTATTCCCGTCGTTGAAAAGATGAAACTTTGATGAATAACTGATTGATTTCTTCACTTTAGTCATTTTCCCCTTTTCTAGTCTTTCAATTAAAATTTTGATTGGGATCAATGTTTTGTTGCCCAATGAATTTAGGGTCAATGGCGTGAATCATTTTCCATTTCTATGAAGTACTTTCTAGATATAAAGATACAATTGTAAGTCAACAGCGGGATTAATAGCTCAAATAGCTAATGGAGTATAACTTAAGCATACAACGCTGGCTTCACCCGCTAAAACCTATCTTTTTACAGAGCTAGACTTCATTCGCCAGTGGTTAATTCTTTCTCTATGGATTTGGTTTTTTTCCTTTATCCTCAGCTTTACTTCTCTGCATATTTAACTTCTTTTAGAAATACTTTAATGGAGATAGATGTGCCAAATTATTTTGCATTGTTGTTGTCCTAATGAAATGTATAGAAGAATAATTTGTTATCTATAACTTTTAAAAAGAGCATTTTTACTTTTCGAGTGATCAGAATAACTGTAGGAACTTTTCCTTTTCCTTTTTTGCTGGGAATCCATTGTGGACGTTGAACTAAGCAATTCTGCTTTTAACAGCGTAATCTTTTTACATAAAAGATTATTTGAGCATTTTCTGGGGTTCTCGGTTTGCTTGGGACATAAATTAAGACAGTGGAAATTTTCTGTAGGTAAACCTTGACAGATATTGGTAAATATTGATCAACCCTCCTTGGTGTGCAGAATTTTTTTTACAGAAGTTGTACAGACAACACATATATAGTGGGGTCCGCACAATATATATATATATATTTTAATACATGTGGGGCCCGGCCCCTTGTGAGGGGCCTGTAAGGGCCCTGTGAAAATTCTTCTAGCAAGGAAGAATAATTCAATATTGATAGTTGATGTTAAAATTCAAAATGCTTCTGACCTTATTACATTGCCTTTGAGAAATGTACATTCGTGGTTGAAGCTGCGACAAAGTCGATAGGTTAGGGACCAATGCTGCTATTTTCCTTAGAAAAATATTGTGTATGGATGTTTGGCCTCAATAAGTGGATTTTATATTGAAATAAAGTAATGTATAATTCTGTCACTGTATAGTTTTGTGATGGTTTTCCATACTCAATACTGTCTTAAATTTTGTATTGAAATGAAGCAATGAGTTCTGTCATTGTTTGAGATTGACTTGAAGGCTGAAGCTTTCACAATTGTTTTATTGTTCAATTATAAAATCATTTTACAATGATACAGAAAATGAAAATCTATCCGCAACTTAGCCACTATTTGGTGCCCATTATTTAAGAAAAAAAGTGAGTTTTGAATAGTATTTTTAGGAGAATGTATGGATAAATGGTAAGGAAAAGTTTTGAGTTTACATGTAGAATATTTTATCTTGTGAATGTATGGTTGAAAATGATTTTATAATAAAAATAATGAGCACCAAACATGGACTTGGAAGGCTACCAAACTTTATGGCGCACCTACATATTTCGAAGAGAGAATTGTACTTCTAAGGTACCCATATCGTTTAAGGATTAATCTACTTGTACGCTTATTTTTTACATCTTGGATTATACACTCTCATCAAAATTTTGGCCATGCATTGAAAAATGTGTTAAAATCAATGCACTAAAATATGTCAACTCACTAATGTGTAAATCAATGTGTCAACCTTTATATATATGTAACATGATCCACCATTTAAATAGGTAACATTACCCATATAAATGGTAGTGATGATGCTAACGGTAGCATGCTAGATTAAAATTCTATACACGAACAATTTTATTAAAAAAAAAAACACGAATATTAGAACAAAAAATGGAGTGTCAAATTAGATTTTCTCATAAATTTCTTTTATGTTTCAATTTCGTTTGTTTTAATAAAAAAATGTAATGTTTTAAAAATCAATCCGAACATCGACTTGAAAAAAATAAATGGTAAAACATTCAGAGGGTTCAACCCAAATTGAATCGATGTCGAACCAAATGTCAAAATTAAATAATAAATATACCACAAACTATAAAATATTATAATGACAATATGTTATTTAATTTTAGTATTACAAATTCAAAGTAAGTATTAATTCATTTTTGTTAATTAGATATTTTATTCTGTAATTTGCTCCAAAAACTTGAAAAAGTAACAATTAATATGTTCAAATAATTTGTTTTTTCTTTTTTAAATTGAAATTGTTTGTGCCTATGAACTTTGATGGGGGCCATTATTTGTTGATGGAAAGAATGATGTAAAAGTGTAAACATTTTAAAGTTGACAATATTATATCCCATATTGAAGGATCAATATGGCTTTGGATGAGGGTATCTTTTAAAAGGAGCAACACTGGAGAAAATTCAAATTGGACCTGCAAATGCAGTACATGATCCCATTAAAACAATTGAATTTTTTTTGTAAAAAATAACTTTATTAAAGGGTAAAATCATGACCCTTTTTTGGGTTCACGATTAAATCGACAAGTTCAATGATTCATTGATTTGTTTAGTTAATATATTATGATCGAACCGATTTGGGGTTAATTCTTGATTTTCTCGGTTGAAGGGGATGTTTTCATTAGTTATGTAAGAAAGATTGTTCAAAAGGACTAATTCTCTTCCTCTAGTTGTAATGAATAATTCCATAGGTACATGAAATTATTCATAGAAATGATACAGGTGTTGCGTTAACAACATCTGTATGATGCATTTCCTATGTTTGTTGTGTCAAAAATCAATGAAAAACTGTTAAGTATCTTTCAGTAAGAATTCTGTCAAATCTTTTTTCATAATTGTTGCAAAAATGATTTGTAATTTGCTTGTACTTCACTAGAAAGCCTAATGAACACGTCACCAAAAATAAAAAATATAAAGTTAGAATTAGTGGTATCCGTTAGTGGCCCAATTTCATCGCCACTTTATTTGCTATGAAATGGAAGTGGCAGCTAAATTTAGTCACAAGTTAGATACATCTACTTGTTTTACAAGAAAAATGGAAAATGAAAGAACAACTCCATGGACCCTTCAAAATGAACATCCCAACAACGACAATTGGTTCAAACCCAAGAATCTAGCTAGCCCCAAACAAAAGGGACCTTGCACCTTGCACCTTTCAATTTACTTGTACCTCATCTTACAACTATACACGTATTGATGATATATTGTACGAATTCAGTCGATCCAATTTTTTTAAAGAAGAACGATATAATTCTCTTCAATTTAACGTACTAAATATATTTGAGAAATGTCATGTTTGGTACACATTTAGTTATGTTTTAAGAATTTCACATAAAGTTTAGAGTATATTTGGTCAAGACGTTTAGTCGTAAATTGAAATTTTTAATTATCGTAATGAATTTAGTATAGATGAGAGATCAATGGCTATATTACGACCACGTACCTTGACCGGAATAAAAAGAAAAAATAAATGAAATTTTATTAATTAGCACGTGAGAATAGCAAGACGGCGTCTATATATAAGAGAAGGCAGGAGGAGAAGCCAAAAGAGAGATATCCAAGTCGCAGTCCCAGTCTAGTCCGACTGCTGCATTTCATCGGCATTTTTCAAATTCACACGCATTTCTTTTCCCGTAAATTTCTTCTTTCAGTTACTTTTACTCTGAAAATTCACAATACAAATTTAAAAAATTTATTAAACTCACCAGTTTTTATGCAGTTTCTTGTTTTCCCGTGGAGCATATGAAGCAGTAAATTATTTTTGGGTCTTTTTTGCTTTATCGCCTCTCTGTCGACGGAATAGTGGATGTTCCGGGCTTAAAACCAAATCCCATTTAGAGGAAGTTTTTGAATATTGAAATGGACCAGCGATTAAGATGGAAACGGATGGTGGCGATCTTCATGTTGTCATATGCTGTGTTCTGTTACAATTTAAGTTTCTGTCGGGCTCTCAATACTGAAGGTCCAGTTTCTCCAATTCTAGTATTATTTTGTAAAAAATTCTATTTGTTTTTTTTTTTTTTTGGGTTTTGTAACGAAATGTGAGTTGGGTGTGCAGGTATGGCGTTGTTGAAGTTTAAAGAGAGAGTGAGTAAAGATCCATTTAATGCTCTGTCGAGTTGGGATTTCAGTATTGTAGGTTCAAATTCATGCTCATGGTTCGGCGTCAAATGCTCCAATGGCAAAGTTGTCACTTTGTTAGTAAATTCTCCTATTATTTGATTCCATTATTCTCAACTGCATGGATATTATGTGCATCTCTGTGTGTGCAAGTGTATTTTTTGAGTAAGTGTGATGGGAAAAACAGTGATTTTTCTGTGATGATTGAATATTATTGTTCTTAAGCATAGGAGGCATGGCGATTCGACTATGTGATTTCGGAAATCTTAAATGTATAAAATTTAATGTATGTATTAAACATGACAGGATTGATGTTGTTGGGGAATTTAAGTGATATAATTTGCTGCTTCTCATTCGCAATTTGGGGTAAACCCTATTATGAGTTACTACTTTGGTGGTTACTTTACATTCTTGATTACCTGCTCTGGTGTCACAATTTGGGTCTTTGGCTCAGTTACATCTGATATTGGACTCTAGTTAACGATGGACTGTGTAGGAATCCTAATCTATCTCATTGAAAATGTTTAACATCACAAATTTCTTCATTAAATTAATCAAATTGGATGATCCTTATGCTTTGTGAGTTTGATTGTCATACCTATACTTTCGTAGGAATTTGAGGGATCTTTATCTTGAAGGAAAATTGGCACCTGAACTGAGACAGCTTACTCATTTGAAGTCCATGTGAGTGTATCTTCATGCCATTTATTGTTTCAAATTGACTTTTGATATTGTTCTTGCTACATCTTTAGTTCCGGCATATATCAACCTGAGTGGTGTCCATTGTTGCAGCATCTTACGGAATAATGCTTTTCGGGGAACTATTCCTGAAGAAATTGGAGAACTGAAGGAGCTGGAAGTCTTGGACTTGGGAAACAACAACTTAGGCGGTCCACTTCCCTCAATTTTTCACAAAAAATTGTCCATGTCAATCCTGTGAGTAAAATTTTCCTTTTCTCTCTCTTTTTGGCATTAGCAAAAACATGTTTGTCCACTGTGTCTATGATACTCATGAGCTTGTGCTAACGGGACTTTTTTATTTATTTTGCAGCTTACTAGACAATAACAAGTATTTAAATAGCATACCTCCTGAAACTTACAATGTTAAGATAGTTTCCGTGTCTCAAGTGATTAATGATCAACCAACTACTAATGTTTTAAGGGCGAGTCATCGTGGGCAATCCAACGTTCGGTAAGTGTCCATAACCAGAAGTTTATCTTGCACATTGAAGGTTTTAACTGAAGAAGTGGTAATCCTTTATTATCTTCTGAAATTTTCTTTTTGGTGGGAAAAGTGAGGCCCGTGTTCATTGAGGTGGTTTATACTGAGTATCTTGTAGTAAAGCTTGCTTACACGATCCATGATAAACTAATTGAAGCAGTAGGTGTATAGAAACAGTTATACTATAGAAATTGGTATAATAATAGAAACAAGTATTATTGTCAGTTGACCTTGTTCTAAATTCATTACCCACTGTTCACGGAAGTTCTAGATTGCTGTTATGATTTGAATTTCTACTCTGGGTAATATTGTACACTGTTACAAGTGTTGTGGTTCTCTTATAAGTTAATGTGCTAATAAGAGCTAAGGAAACGAAATCCAAACAAAAAGGAAATTCAAAGTTTATCTGATTTCTTTCCATTCATGACAAGTTAGTCTTATTGACAGTCCTAAAGCACCTTCATCGAGAAAAAGAAAAACTTCTGCAATGCATTTGATCCATGAAAATAGGACTTTTCAATAACTGCTGGTTGAATTCTAAAATTTTATTTACGAGTGTTCATTAAATTTGGATTCAGATTTACTGACCCATTGATTATCCAAAGCACTTGCCTTTGTGTAAATTTGTGTAAATGAATGGTCCACAACTAATGATTTGATGGACATAGTTTTCTAAAATGTATCCTATTTTCCACTTTTATTTTAAAAGAATAAAAAGTAATTAGTGTTTTAATAGAGATGATTTTGGGAAGTGAAAGTTTAAAACATGAACTACTTAAATATACCTATTTATATAGTACATACGCTGTTTTTCTATGGCACGTTATGTCTAAAATTTCATCTGAATCATTTATTCTATAACTGGGTCTAAGGACCCCTCAAGTTACAATTTGAAGCATTTCATTTTTGTCATGTTATTGAAGAGATGTAAGTAAATATTATGTCTATTGAAGCTGATGTCCCCTGTCTAAATTTGATGGGAAGTTTATGGTATATGGTTCTCAGGAAGAAAAGCAATTTTAGACATGCTGAATAAGCTTCTGTTATACGAACAGAGGACTAGGCAGAATGTCATATCTTGTGCTTTTATGACGGGAATAAAGAAAAGCTAATTCCTTACTGCTATGCACGACCTGCACGTGACAAATGTTCAAAATAGAGCACTGTTTAGCTAATTATATTTTTAGCTTGGCTGGTCTTTACAATTTCTGTTTTTGTCAGGAAAACCATGCAATCTGGACTCATAGGCCAGCGGAAGCTGCTGCAAGTGACGACTTCTCCAAATTTGATGAAAGCCGAGAAGGATTGGCCTAATAAGGAGGGTTCTATATCGTCTTCACCATATTCATCCCCAATGTCGCCGTCTCCGTCTCCATCATCTTCAGTCTTGTTTCCTAATACTCCGTCATCCTCTATATCAGTTCCCCCATCAACATTTATATCACCTTCATCAGTCTCTGAGTCTCCTTCACCATCAGAGTTTCTGATTCCCTCAGCATCCAGAGAGCTTTCACCGAGGGCGTCTTCATATCCACCTATCATCGTTGGACCACGGAGGGTGTCTCATGCTCCACTGTCTACCCATGCTTCAGCTCCTAGCCTAGCTGTTAAAAATACATCTAAACCAAAGCGTCATCTGATAATTATATTGCCCGGAATAATTGGAAGTTCTTTATTCATATTTGTATTAGCCCTTGGTTTCTTTTATTTCCGCAGAATTAAGGTTGTTACTGTTAAACCTTGGGCAACAGGGTTAAGTGGGCAGCTGCAGAAAGCATTCATAGCAGGTTACTACTCTTAATTCTCGTTAAGTTACAAACAACAGGTTTACAATAAATATTTGCATAGGTCATGTATCACTGTTCAATGTGTCTGAAAGGTTGTAAATTGGTTCAGACCCACTGATCAGTGACACTGACTAGGGATTATCCTTTAAACCTGAAAATTTTGGAAAAATGTTGCTGCTTTATTTATCTTTAAAAAGCACCTTCAGCTTCCTCCTTTTTCACAAGTTGTTTCGGTAGCATATAGCTATCTAGGGAAGAGGAATGCTTGATGGCATGTTCCTTTTATCAGCTTCTGCATTGTTACTTTGATATACTGCTTTGACATTACTTATGGGAACTTACATGGAAGTTGTCATGCCAGGTGTGCCAAAGCTCCACCGATCAGAACTTGAGATAGCTTGTGAAGATTTCAGCAATATAATTGGGTCACTGTCTAATGGCACTGTTTACAAAGGGACCCTTTCAAGTGCTGTTGAGATAGCAGTGACATCTACTACTGTGATGTCAGCTAAGGACTGGTCGAAGAATTTAGAAGCCCAGTTCAGAAACAAGGCATGTCAAAATGAAAAATTTATTTGAACTCTCTCTAGCATTAATTTCAGTAACTGTTATTTGATGTTTCTCTCTATCTTCAGATAGACACACTGTCAAAACTGAATCACAGAAACTTTGTTAACCTTATTGGATATTGTGAAGAAGTGGAGCCTTTTACAAGAATGATGGTATTTGAGTATGCTTCGAACGGGACGTTGTTTGAACATCTACACAGTAAGTTCAACTGCAACTTCAATTTCTCACATTCATCTTTACATACAACTTTAGTGCAGGATATACTTTGGAAAGGAGCAGGTTCTTGCAGTTGCACACCTAAGCCTCCATTTGGTAAAATTTAAAAATTATTTATAAATGACCAAACTTCATTTTCAACCATACATTCCAATGGACTCACAAATATATCCACTTATTTCTTATTTCTATCTATTTATAAACCGAGTAATGCTATTTAGCACCACCGGTATTATATAACATCAGTCTAGGTGATACTGAGTATTATTAAATANGTAAATTTACCAAAGACGAAAATGATTTATTTGATATTATGGATGACTGCTTACGGAGGGACCGTTTCGTTACAATTAAATGTATCTCATAACTTCACCTTCATTTGAACCTATAACATAATTTCATGTAAACTAGTGCTCTAACACCACCGATGTTAAATAACATTATTCTTATAAATTAAACGGTTAAAAAATTCTCCAAAAAGGTGGGCTTCCTGTCATGACTACTTAGTCAAATTATATGTCATGGCTGAAGAATTTCCGTTCACCCTCTGCGTTTTGGGGTAAACCCAAACACGTTCTGAAGTTTCTAAAAGTCACTAAAATTCCCTTCGTAATGAAGAGTTGATATCTGTTGCCACTTGCCCCCTTGGCTGTCACTCCAATACATTTTTTGACTCCTTGGCATATCACCTCTTCTTGGCAAATGCAAAGACACCACCGACACATGTTTTTATGCCTCGGCACATTGCTATGAAGAAGTGATATGCCGAGATATCAAAAATGTATTGAGGACTTGATAATGTCATTTAAAATGACATATGAGCAACTACGTGAAACCCGGATGGCACTCTGATTGAGAGTCTGAGGATGAGTTATAAAATGTCACAACACGTATAATTAATTAGTTCAAGAGTTTTTTCATGGTGAAGAAAAAAGGAGTTTTTTTTCATGGAATATGGTGAAACTTTTTTTAATGTATCTTGTATATTGTGATTTCAATTTAATATATATGTACTCATTGATTTTCCTAGTGTAGTGTTTTGCGATTTGAGAGCGAAAATTTCTGATACGGATGGTATTTTATATGCATTACATTTTCTTTACAAACAATCCATGTTAAGTCCAATTTTTTTATATTCGGCTCATTTGAAGATTGAATCTATATAATGTACTAATGGTTGAATCTATAAATAGACCTCTGTAAGTGGTGTATAGTAATATTTATGTAACCATCTGAAACTGGATCTGCATTAACCTTATCTACCTTTTGACTCTGGATTTTTGTAGTCAAAGAATCGGAGCACTTGGACTGGGCAACACGGTTGCGCATAGCCATGGGCATAGGATATTGCCTGGAGTATATGCACCATCTCTCACCACCTACGACCCATAAAAATCTGCAATCCTCGTCTGTATATCTAACAGAAGACTATGCAGCCAAAATTTCAGACTTCGGCTTCTGGAATGAAGTAACAGCAACAAAAATGGGACCGGCAAACACGGAGCTCTTGGAGGCTCCCATGGTCGACTCAGAAAGCAATGTTTACAGCTTCGGGCAAATATTGTTTGAAATAATCACTGGTAGACTTCCATATTCAGTGGGTAATGGTTTTGTTGTGGACTGGATATTGGACTATTTGAGGGAAGAGAGGCCACTGAGAGAAGTGGTGGATCCAACTCTAAAATCTTTCAACGAGCAACAACTAGAAAAATTGCTTCAGGTTGCAAAAGAATGTGTTCTTCCCAACCCTACACAGAGACCAACGATGAGAGATGTCACATTTAAGTTGAAAGAGATCACGGGATTGGGACATGATGAAGTTATACCTAAATTATCTCCTCTTTGGTGGGCTGAACTTGAGATCTTGTCACCTGAAACAACCTAAGAGGTGAGTACAAACTTTGATTTGTTTTATCAACATTTTTATTTGATGTTTCTCGACTCCTTAACAATGTTACTGTTTAATCCATTGTGTGAATTGGTCACATCTGATTTTAGGTTGAGGAGAGCTGGTTGTACATGACGGAGAGAATAATGGCATTCTACATTGTTACTTTTATCGTTGTACCTATAATTTTCGCCACCAAGACTTGTGCAATCAATGACAGTTCGTCTACTCAAATGTTGTGTGAAATTTTTATGATAGTGATCTTTTCTGTGAATAGCTTCTCTATTTCTAAAACAATTGTAGATTTTAACTTTCAGCCTCCATTATGGTTGTGTATACAGTGTATTAAAAGAGTTTAAGCCCTTGCAGAATTGGGAATAACAACATAAATCCAGCTGATGTTTGAAAACTACTCCTTGGGCATTTCTTGTCTTCTGTTTGGCCATTAACATCAGTACAATGTTGTGTCGTGTGCTAAACAAAATCAGGTGGCTTCCTGTACAAAATAGATATGCCTATGAAAATGAACCTGCATGCACATGCCTTCTCCGGCTATTTGGGCTTTTGTGATTTTTGTTGCTTGTACATATTTTACATCTTCTTATACAAGCTTGGATAAGAGATAATATCGGGATCATACTTGGGTAGAAGCAAGTAGAAGTGTTAACCTCTCGGTTCCTTGAAGAATGATAATGATGATGAAAACAATCAAGAATAATAAAATATATTATACGGGCATATAATTTGAAGAAACTCGTGGACCAGGCTCGTGAACCTGGCCCAAGAGCTCAAGACGAGTTCAAAGAAAGTGTCTGTTTATGTATCGAATAGATGTTGTTTATGTAGTTGCTTGTAATTTTTTTTTTTCCGAAATTGCTTTGATGATTAGTGCACCAAACCCTAGGCATAAAATCTAAAAGAAAGTGAAGCTTTTCACGCCCAAAAACTTTCATGCCTTTCTTGGTTCGACCAACCCAACCGACCCTAGCCGGTTTGTAATTTCATTAGCCGAGCTCTCTCGATTCCGCCAGCCCTGTTTTCAAGAGTTCGTCCTATAGGCCATATCATTATGGGAAGGGGTTTATGGTCTACTTTAAAAATTAAAATACTCCTCACATTATTGTCCAACCTTTTTATTTATCAAAATACTTTTTAATTTATTCACCATTAAAATATCAATAAAGCAAGTTTCACTATTTATTAAAAACATTTCTACTACTTATTCAATATTGAGGGTTTTCATAACATAAGACGTAACAAAAAATTATCACGAAGTTTCTATTACATATTAATTAATTATAGGGACATACATATATACGAAAATTTGATATTTCCACGTAAATTAATGTCCAGCAACAAACATTCACATCGACCTTGCTTAGATTATTATTGTGAGTGATCCCAAAACCCTAGCCCCGTCCTTCCTAGCTGTCGTAATTAATTAATTGTTTTTTCTTTCTAATTAATTAATTCAATTGCAATTTTCTTCACTTAAGGTCCGTTTGATAGGGAAAAGTGGAAAGGAAATCCAATTATATGTTAGTTGGAAAATAAAAATCCACCAAATTCATAAGAATTCGTTTTCTCTGAAAACAAAGAAAATGTAGTTTAAAGTGATTGTATTTTGGAATTCGATTTTCATTTCCACGTTGCTATTAAACGGCCAAAATGGAATTCGTTTTTTTCGGATGTGACATTTTTAATGGATTTCGTTGTAATCAAACATGGCCTTACTTTATTACATTTTCTTTTCTTGAAGGCGTTGAAGAAGTTTCAAGAAAGATACTTGACGGGGACAAGAAATATTCACAAGTTGAAGGATGTTCTTTTCGATAGATTAGTGTTATTTATCGATTTTTTAAATGTGAAGGATGTCTCGACATTGTCAGCTAGTTGAGTGAATTATCTTTGACGTTCTTTTATTTTTTTAATCATTCTTCAATGTATATAGTACAAACATATCGATGCAGGGTAACGAGTTACAACTAGTTGAAGATGTACGAGTAATAAAGCCTTCTATCACTCAATATAAGATTTTGAAAATTCATCCCTAAATTTACACACAAATCACTTATTTTTCCCATAAATAAGTTAAATACAAATAATTTACTGAAAATCATGGATAGCGTCATAAATAAGTTAAATACAAATTATTAATACCTAAAATACCATTAAGAACCAAAGAAAAATTAGAAAGTTACAAGATTTATTAACGTTGGAAAAATTCAAGCTACAACAATAAAAGAAAGGAAAAAAAAAAAGAAAAACAAAAAGAAAATGTTAAATTGAAACCTAAACTACAAAGTAGAAATTGGAAATAGAAAAACGTGTTGCTTAAATTAATCCTTTTGAGTTGAAATTCCCAAAATATTGATAGAGAAATGGACGTCCATACTAAAAACAATTTAGGTTCAAGGGTAAGATAGGTAATAAACATTAATAATTGTAGTTGGTTAATAATAATTATTTTTTTGACTAGATAAATGTGATTTTTTAAAAGTAAGAAATCAGGTCAGAAAGTGTTTTGTCTCAAAAAATAAACATTATTTCTAACATAAAATAATACACATTAGATTTTTGACATGTAAACCAAATGCAAAATGATGTGAGCATTTTGCCTTATGAATGATTTGGTAATCATTTAATGGTAATTACTAACATTATAAGAATTATTTACCCCTTCCATTTAGCTTGAAAAATTAAATTTTCTATATTTGGTAATAAGCCTAATGACAAGTAATTAACGAAATCGACAAATTAACATTGTATTTTGTCGTCACATCTGATTAATGTTAATGATATGACAACAGTTATTATCGTCAACAATGAAAAAGAAAAGAAAAAAACGATAATAGCATGACGATACTTGATCGTAAATGATAAGACAACAGTTATAATCATTAATAGATATACAAATAACGGGCAACAATATAACAAAATATTATCGTTAATAACGATAAATACCGTTAACCACTTAATAATTCAGAATAACTACCGATACATTATAGTTAGAGTGACGACACAATATCGTTGACTGCTTATAATAATTTAGAATGATTTATAAAACGTCCTTGATGTTACCAATATAACTTTAACAACCACAAACATACATATGAATACAAAGCCCCTATTTGATTTAGCTAAAAAAAAGTTAATAAAAATCTAAATCTAAATTAATATTTAATGTTTAACCATATTTCATGAGATCCACAATTTTTATCTATTTTTCAAACACAAATTAACTTTTATCGAAATCTACCAAAAAAATAAAATCTGATTTTCAGCAAAATAAAATGAGGCGAAGTCTAAGGTGATATCAGAGGTCTCTTGAACCTAAGTTAAAGTACAGAGAGAGTTGCAGCATTCATCAAATCTACAATTTTTATCAACTTTTCAAAAACATTTCATTAACTTTTATCGAAATCTACCAAAAAAAGTAAATAAATCTGATTTTCAGCAAAATAAAATGGGGCGAAGTCTAAGGTGATATCTGAGATGTGTTGAACGAAAGTTAAAGTATTAGACCCACAATTTTTATCAACTTTTCAAATACATATTTCATTAGCTTTTATCAAAATCTACCAAAAAGAGTAAATAAATCTGATTTTGAGCAAAATAAACTGGGGCGAAGTCTAAGGTGATATCCGAGGTCTGTTGAACGCAAGTTAAAGTACATAGTTGCAACATCCATCATACCCACAATTTTTATCAATATTTCAAATACACATTTCATCAACTTTTATCGAAATCTACCAAAAAAGGTAAATAAATCTGATTGTCAGCAAAACAAAATGGGGCAAAGTCTAAGGTGATATCAGAGTTCTGTTGAACAAAAGTTAAGTATAGAGAGAGATGCAACATCCATCACTGTTCAGAAAACAATGCAAATTTGCGTAATGCATGGAGATTTAGCCATTTGGGAGCATATTCCATGGTTTTTCACTGAGTTGGTAGCAAAGAACCAAAAATTTGCGTCTAATGTGAAACATGTAACCAACAGAAACTATTGACTAAAAACGAAGGTAAGAGCAAGAGAAATGAAGGAAGAGAAAATAATATCGTCTCAGTCGGGCTGGAATCGACTCGACTCGACCCAACCATTAAACAATTAAGGGCAGTGCAAGTGCATGCATGCAAACTTAAGCTATAAAACAGAAAACCAACACCTGTAAGAAAATCATGACACCAGTCAGTCAGTCACTTTAATAATACACAAAAACAAGATTCATATTTTTTAGCAACACACCACAATCCGTTACGGTTTACAGATTATCATAATCTGGGATTGTAATTACACACATGCCTGAATTGCCCTTTTAGAGGTTCTAACAAAGTAGCAGAATTCAGTTTTACAGATATATGTAAAATTATAGAGCTTTAACTAAGCTAAAACACAATAATTAGTAGGACAATAATTATTAACCAGATCAGAAGAAGCCATTGTATGGACTTGGTTGAGGAGGCTGCTGAGAAGATGAAACCATATCCATCATATCCGTCTCCATTGTGCTTCCAAAGGTTGTACCTTGATCAATTGTTGGCAGATTTATAATTGAATTTATGTTTTCAGCATTGCCTCCATCCCATTGATATGAAAAGTAAAACTCATCAGGATAAATCTGTGAAGCTTCAGTCTCCACACTTCGAAAGTTAGAATTGAATTCCATGATTAAATCTGAATTAGCAGAAGGGAAAAATTCATTCCCCATAGGGTTTGGAGCAGATTGGAATAATCCATTTTCCACATATTCTACAGCAGGTAGTTGATAATCAGTCGTCTGTAAATTCCCTGGGTGAGTGAAGAAGCTGGTGGGATAATTATAATTTTCATCACTATTGATGCTATAAGTATTCTCAGATGTCCCTTCAGCTGGATTCATTGGTCGACAATTATCAAGAATTGAATCGATGGACTGATTGCTTTCAAACAGGTTTTTCATGAAATCCATTTCGTCGTTGCATGATTCGAAACTGAAAAATGTAAAGTCGTCATCGTCAGAGAGTGGTGTGGCGGCAATGGACGGATTTTCTGCGGTGGTGGTGCCGGAATTTGGGTTAGTGGCGGTGGAACCATTACTGAAATACTTTTTTATGATGTAATCTTGTAATAGTGTTGACTGTCTTCTATCTCCTTCTAGTTTCTTTACCTTTCTCCTTGAAATCTGCCTCCTTTTTGTGGCATTCCAGTGATTCTTTATTGAGTTTTCAGTTCTTCCAGGAATGTACTTAGCTATCTCCGCCCATCGATTTCCAAGTCTTTCATGTGCTTCAATTAACAGCCTCTCTTCATCTTCAGTCCAAACGTCCTTCTGAAATAAACCATAAAAAACAAAACCAATATTAAAAACTTTTTTCCATGTTAAAGATGATGTCTTTTCTAGGAAAATATGATACTTTGTCGGTTAAAAGTTTTAGTAATCACATGAAAATCAATACAGAGGCAAACTAGGAAAAGGAAACGTGAAAACTGTATGTAGACAAAGTCTGCCTCTTGAGGTTGAAACCTCTACACATCAAAGTTGGGATTAGCGACCAAGCCCTAGACATTTTCACAGAACAAAAAAATTGCAAACACAAACCCTAGGTCAATAGGACTATCTTCTTGAAAATGTATTTTAAAAAAAATGTACTTGATATTTAGAGAATTCAAGTACCAAAGTAGTTTGGACATGACCCACAAAGCAAAAAAAAATCTGTTAAAAACCCATGAATCAAATTTAGGCGGTATCTGTAGATCCAGAAAGGAGAATTCAGTTCATTTCATAATTATGCCAAAGTGGTAAAATTTGAGTAACAAACAAAACATCAAAAACTAGAAATTAGAGTGAACCAAAAAAAAAAAAAACCTTGATATGAGGACGCAGATGATTATTCCATCGCTCACGACACTGTTTCCCCACTCTACCATCCATTTTTTCAGCTATTACAGCCCATTTCCTCAATCCGAAGTGATTTACTAAGCTAATCAGTCTCCTTCATGAAATCAAATTAAAAGTAAATATAAGTTAAAACATAAATGTAATGAAACCAAAATGTGTTTTTTTTTTTTTTCATGTTACCTGTCTTCTTCATCTGTCCACTGGCCTTTTATTTGATATCCGGAAGAAGAACCATTCTCTCTCTTCTCCTTCCAATCAGGATTAACCAGTGCTGGTTTTACATTTGCTGAAAGATTTTCACCCAAAGTTTGTTTTCCATGAAGAAGTCCTTCCATGAAGCTTGGCTCTCCAGTGGTGTAATTACTGGTTGTGCCATTTGAAGAAAAATTTTGAAACTGATTTACTTCATTAGAAGGAAAATGGGAAATCCCATAGAGAGATGGTTGATTTTCCAAAGGATTGAAGTTTTGTTGGTAAGAGAAAGTGTTGTGATCCCATAAGAACCTGTCTATGGCACTTAATTGAGGGCATGGATGAAGCAACTGAGGGTTATTTCCTAAATTTGTAGACAGAGAATCTTCTCCTCCACCTTCCATGAAAGACATAGAGAGAGAAGATGACTTGAAACAAGAACTGTTTTTTAGCAGTCAAAATTGCTTTCATCAAACGAAACTCTCTATGTTTTCCTCTATAAACTCCCTTTGGAATGGTGGGACATTGAGCTATAACTAAGCCTTGTACCTAGCTTGCATGGAATCACAGCCGTTGATGAAAAAACAATCCAACGGCTAAGGTTTATTGGAGGATATAACTTATGAGCTTCCTTTAGGACAAAAGCATGAGAAGAGGGACGTCATAAATCACCCTAATAAATCATTTTTTTTTATTCCAGTGAGTGATTTATATACTTCTCCATCAAGCCTTGATTGAAACTTTCTCTCTCAGCATGATGAATGTACGAGTATATAAATCATCCCCTCCTTATTTTTCTTGAAATCAATTCCACTGTATTGATTAATGTTTCGATCCTCGCTGCATTCGTCCCAAATGCAATATTTCCCAGTTCGGGAGAGAACTTGATGTATTATCGGTAGCAAATGTAAGAGTATTCATCTACAATCCCATGAATTAAAGCAAACACGAGTTCAAGATTATCATTCTAGACATCCCTCATTTGCTATTATATTAAAGTCTAATATTGCGTACCAAATACATACTACGTGTCATAGCACATTAGGAAGAAACAAAACAATAAAAGCAGTTACATCTTTAAGATGTAAGCTTGGTCAAATATATATATACTGTTACTAAATTTTGGCAGTGAAGTGGAGGAAAATTTAGGAATTCTTTTTTCAAATAAGGGGTGAAATAGTGATTTTCTAGTTGAACAAGAGTAGGGTTATGCACACAGGGAAAGAGAGAGTGGGCATTTGACCTCTCACAATTTGTAACGGAAGTAAGAAAAAGTGAAGGGGTTTGCATGATATAGTAACTAATTAATGTGAATTTTTATTTATTACATAAGACATTTTTCAACAACCAAACTAATATCTCCTTAAAGAAAAAAAAATGGTCTGATAATTGTATGTTAGTACGTTAGAATTATTGTATTTACTCAAAAGGTTATTAGCAATAATCAAAAGCAGGTAGTTTATTAGTATTATTTTTATATCTTTTACAGTCATTTAGAGATAACATTCTTTGTGACAATCAATTAGAATGGTATGCTATTTGCAAAATTTTGAGGTTATATGGTGGAAGTTGTGTTGAATAATTAAGGTTCCACTACGCCAAAAATGATAATTTGCAACATATAAAAGACAATATTCGATAGTTAAATGTTACTAGAGGGGTCTATCGCAACATTCTAATACGTAAATGTTGTCATTACAAAATTGAGATTTGACAATATTTTTTAAGTGAATCTTCCTAAATGTTGTCGTACATCTTCCCTCAACGGCAACACCGACCCGCAACACAAGCTAAAACACTGTAAAATATTTTATTCAGCTTTTTTGGCCGCTGTAAAGGCTGTTTTTTTAGTGTAGTGCTCTTGTCTAATTGGAAGCTTTAATTTTTAGTTTTTATATAACTGGAATTCAATTTAAATCATTAGAGAATTATGGGATGAAGCAAGCTTCGGCAAAATTAAATTGAGACTTGGACTTATGCACGTCATTTCCTTTTAATATAGATGTAAAATATAATTAATTTTACACAAAAGTAGACCACTCCACGTGAAGAAGTACACTATACTATATGTAAATAAATAAATACAATCTTTCTCCTGCCCATTTTCATACAAGGGAGGTAGCTTAATTTTCTTCTTCAGTGTAATTTTCCATGTGGAGTAGTTAATTAATTTTAATCTCACATTCCATAGAAGCTACAACTTTTCATTCACACATTTCATTAGCTTTTATCAAAATTTACTAAAAATTTTCATTTTAGTCTACATCATGCTAGGGCTTAGAAATGTGCACTAAAAATATAAATGTTCATTACTACAAATGTGAAGGGATGTTAATTTGGCTCGCGAACTCGGACGACCCATGACTCGGTTCGAAAAAAACCTGAGTCAGCTCATGACTTGAGAGAATTGAACCGAGGCTCGAGTCGAGCCTTATTTTTGGGCATCGGTCCAAGTTCGAGCCTGCCCGTGTGGTTCAGCGAGCCAAACGAGCAAGCATGTGTCATGGACCATTTTGGTCCGTTTTAAAATGTAGGCTTGGCTAAGATTTTTTTCAAAATATGTTTCAATGTATACTGTCAAATCATAATTATATTGTCATGGATCATCAAATAGTTCCTTCAAGATTGCACATAATCGTATTGCCCAAAAAATAAATGAATTTTACACCTTTAAAAAAACCAACAGACTTGGCTCTACCAGGCTCGACTCGGCTCGATAAAGCCCGAGTCGAGCCTTGATTTTTTGGCCAAGCTTCGGCTCAGCTCGATTTGGACCAAAAAAGTTTGAACCGTTTTTAACCCGAACCGTGACCTTCAATTTGGCTAGTTTACATCCATACAAATCGTTGAGAATACTTTGAATTTAAAAATATATTTTATCGTCTAAAATTTAAGAGATTTTAGTCGTCGTGGCAATTGTTGTTCTTCAATTGCTTCAGATTATGTGGTTTCTTATTTTCTCCATCGACTTATTTGCTTGCATCATCACCTGATTCACCTCAATTATCACCATTAGTTTACCGCTATCGAGAGAGAGAGAGAGAGAGGTGCCACTATTTACCTCCACATTTTTTATATATTCATCACACTCTATATACATCTATATTAAAATAAAAAAAAATAGTAAATTATTATTTTCATCTATGTCAAATTCTAATATTGTTTTTGTTAAATCCACACAAATTTTATATATTCATCACACTCTAAATGCATTCCTAATACAATTTCATAAATTTTAAAAATCACATTCATCCAATCACTATAAACATCTAATCTGGATCTTGCTTTTCATTTTCTATATTGCCATGTCGATGCTTTAATATTTAGTTGCAAAGGTTAACGAATTTATTGGATTCTCTTATGAGTACACTGCTTAAGCAACCAAAGAAATCCCTCCTCGATTCATATGTTAATTAATTATTATTTTTTACTTATAAGCTATTAATTTTGGCTTTGTGTTTTGGTTGATAATTTTAAGTTTGTTTTCTTTTGTAATGTAAAAAAATTTAGTTAGGTATTGAAACTTATTTTGAAATTTCTCGTATACTTTCATTTGTCAAATCAATACTTAAAACGAAGTATAAAAAATAAGATTCCATTTTCCATATCATGAAAGAATTATAACGAAAATAATGTGTTGATTTTCCTCTAACGGTAATCCTTTTATTTTTGTTTTAATTTAAGTTGAAAATGATATTTTTTTATTATTAGGGTTTTATGATTTCAGTTGAAGATGATATTTTATGATTATTAGGATTTTAGTTAAACATAAATTCTAAAAGAATATAAAAAGGTTTAAATTTTTTTTTATGAAAATGAATATTAGTGGATGAATTTAGAACAAAACATTTTTATTTAATTTTATATATGTATATTTAGGTAAATTTATATAAGATTAAAAATATAATATAATTATCTTTTTAATATTATATTTTTAAAGGTGGATACATAATGTGGATGTAAGTAGTGGTACTCAAACAAGAAAGTTTGTTAGGATAAATTTTTGGCAATTTAGATGCATACGGTTTTTTTCTTCTCATTATTCCTTAAATTATAGAATTTGTATGGAAATTAATAAAATAGAATTACATATGTTGGGTTTTTGATATCCAATAAATTCGGGTGATAATATAGAACGATGTTAATTAAGTTATATCGATACCTTAGTGATAACTCGACCCGAAAATAATTTGAAGCCACTAGAAGCAACTTAATTGAGTTAATGTTGCTGGCCCAACACTTTAGGATGGCCCGTGTGAGTTAGCCCATTTGTACTGGTTACTAGGAGCCCATTCGGTATAGATTAAATCGAATTAAAATTGAAATTAGCCGTTATTGCTGACTTTTATTAGACGGGTGAGACTCGATAACAGTCATATTTTCAATTTTAATTGTAGGGAAAAATTCATGAATCATGTATTATCTTTCATGAAATCAAAAATCATGCTCAACGGTTTAACTTTACAAAACTCGGGTTTTTATTTGAAATAATTAATTATATTTTACAATTAATTTATTAAATTAAATATTTATTTG
>CAIGRO010244801.1:0-10376 GCA_903798355.1 Fraxinus baroniana
TGAGCTTCCGCCTGCTTCGGATCGCGGGGAGGCTTCCACGAGTTAATGAAGGTGCTCGGATGAAGGAACTCGTGGTCGACGGGGTGTTTTTTGACATGGGCCGTGGACGATGGGGAGGGTGTGGGAGTGGTGGACAGGTGGCGGAGGAGGAGGTGCTTTGACGATGGTTTGCGGAGGAAGTAGAGGGAGAGCGACATATCGAATGACGGCGGTTTGGGAGATTTGGGGGAAGAGCGAGAGGGGAGGTTTTACATATTTTTACGTTTTAAGGAATTTTTTTACTAAAAAATGTAGCCACTCTCAGATTTAAATAAAAAATAATTGTTTAGTAAATTTATAAAAATAAATAAAATATATGAATCCTATAAAACATATAATTTAAATAATTATTAACTTTAATTTAAATTTTAATCTATTTTTTTTTTTAGCTAAAACAAGTCGGAGCATACTTTTTTCCCCCACAAATCCTACTTGTGTTACTTTATGGTCTCCATTAAAAAGATTTACAAGCGATTTAATTTATAAATAAATAGAAATAATTAACCAACAAGTAAATAGTATTTCAACCAGTCGGAATAATTCCAAATACGTCGATAGGTTCGTGAGTCAGCCCGAATCAAGAGCCTCGACTCAAATCGAGAAGGAGAATTATATATATAAATAAATATTAGAAAAACTGAACATTATTCACATTGGCAATGGTAGAATAAGAATAACTTTGTTCCCCTCCCAACTCGAGAGTGCAAAACTATGAAACTAAATCATTTAGTCCCCGTTTAACAGACATTATTTCTCATAATTGTAATTCATTTTTCACTCTAATCTTATCAACCTTACATTCAAGACCGGCTCTAAGATATTCGAAAAATAAAATACTCCCAGCAACGACCTTCCAGCAGCGATTTCGCTGCTGAGGGAAGGGGAGGGAAGAGGAGAAGGGAGGCAGCGGGCGGTAGTGGGAGGAGGCAGTGGTGGTGGTGGTGGTGGTGGTGAGAGGATAGAAATGGAAGCTGTGGAAGGAGATAGGAGAGAAATGGAGAGAAAGGGATAGGTTTTAGGGTTTTAATAGATTTTTTGTTTTAATTTATTAAAATGATAAAAACCAGAAAAATGTAAAAATAAAGTGAAAATCTAAATATTTAAAATGCAAAAGAAAAGGCTTGGTCTAGTGTAATTTCCACTAAAATGTTTTGTAGTCTCCATTAAAAAGATTTACAAGCGATTTAATTTATAAATAAACAAAAATAATTAACCAACAAGTAAATAGTATTTCAACCAGTCGGAATAATTCCAAATACGTCGATAGGTTCGCGAGTCAGCCCGAATCAAGAGCCTCGACTCAAATCGAGAAAGAGAATTATATAAAAAAATAAATATTAGAAAAATCGAACATTATTCACATTGGCAAAGGTAGAATAAGAATAACTTTGTTCCCGTTGGGCATTTCAAGCTAAGAATTGACAACAGCATCAACTCGAGAATGAAAAACTAAAACGTATTCAATTTAGCTCTCGTTTGACACCCATTATTTCTCATAATTATAATTCATTTTTCACTCTCATCTTATCAACCGTACATTCAATATCAACCATACATTCAAGACCGGCCCTAAGATATTCAAAGTACTGGAACACAAATTATTACAAAACTCTTAAAATATAATTTTCTATAGACATATTGATCTCTTTAGTATAATTCATTTTCTATTCAAATTGAGA
Source organism: Fraxinus baroniana (assembly GCA_903798355.1). Taxonomy (NCBI): domain Eukaryota; kingdom Viridiplantae; phylum Streptophyta; class Magnoliopsida; order Lamiales; family Oleaceae; genus Fraxinus; species Fraxinus baroniana. The sequence continues at coordinate 1,719 of CAIGRO010244801.1, forward strand.
GATTTAAAAAACAAAAATAAAAAATAACCTCATTACAGATATAAGTGTCCAAATGTTTTGGACCTCTTATTTAGTTCATCATGCTATTTAGTCATATTTTTTAAATGAAATAAAGGACTCAACTAAAAAAAATATTTTTGTTGAATTTTTGGGTTTTTCATTTTTTGAGGCCCCTCAAAAATTGAGGCCCAAGGCAATGGCCTAGGTTGCCTTGGGTCAAGGTCGGTCATGCACACAGTTTTCAATAAAAAATAATATTACATATAAATCCAAAAACTTTTCATTCTTTTTTAACCACACATTTTCAAAAAAAAATTAATATTCCTCTCATTAATGTGGAATAATGGGGGGCCAAACGGACGCTTGCTATTTGCTTAATGCTTAGCTCGATGCATCAACTCTCAAGAACTTCATTTGCTAGATAATGCTACAATCATTTCATATCTTCTCAGCGGTAATCTCAAGTACATAACTGAATTTCAGCTCGTGAAATAGGGGAAAATACCGAGTCGTCAAATGAATTGCTTCAGAAACTCCGTCGCAACAAGTCTCCCTCGTGTGTTCACAGATAATTTTAATTCGCTTATTTCTTTATCGATATCCTGCAGTTCAACAAAGAACGGATAGGATTAAATAACAGTTGCTGCCTATGTATTTTTGGGGGACCAGGATCTGATCAAGATTACTTACTCAAAACAAATTAGCAGTACTTTAACAATATTTATGCCAACAAAAGGGAAATAAGAACCTATGATGTTCAAGATCAGAGGATCGCGCCCTTGGAATCAGTGCAATACTCATCATTATTCAGATGAGTTCCATAAGCACTTTCGAATAATTGGTTCAATTAGGTGATCAGAGGTTTTAGGCTATTATAGATACAAGTCTTTCTTATGTTACTTCGGAGGGTAATAGGTAACCCTGAGGGGTTGCTCAATTTGTCAAACTTTGAATTTGCTCCCCAATAGTCACCGGTTCGAGCCCCCTCAGGCCACTGAGGTGAGTACTAGGCTGTAAACTTCAGGGTCCCGTGGGATTAGTCGAAGTGCGCCCAACCTGGCCCGAACATTCACGATTATCAAAAAAAAAAAAAAAAAAACTTCAGAGGGTAATAGGTAGCACATTAGCATTTCAATACCTTTTGAGCATCCTGTTAAAACGAAATAGTGATGCAACTTCTTATAAAACTTGCACGGCAAAAATAACTAAAGAGAGCTGTTTATGTGCCTAAATAAAATACTGAAGCTCTGTGAAGGTAGAAAAGTTTTGTAATAATTTGCAAATTAACTTGGATATTGAATCAGACAAAAAGAAAGGAAAAAAGTTAGCAAATAAGACATATAATAGAGGTCAACTCATCGAATTTACAAGGGAATGGTATGTACTAAACAGCAAATGTTCGGATACTTCGTCTTGGATAATAATCACAAGGTACGAATAAGCCCCTGTATGGCCCCCATTATTCATCATTAAATTATAATTCATTTTCTTTTTATTCATATCAACCACATATTTTTCAATAAAATAATATTACACGTAAACCTAACAACTTTTCTTTTCTTTTGTAACCACACATTCTCCAAAAAAATTATTATTCGTCTCATTATAATGTTGAAAAACGGGGGCTAAGTTGAACCAGTTTTCTCTATCCACTTTCGAGGCAATGAAAAGACTATTCTTAAGGTGTCACAAATCATAATTACTACAGCGAAGATACCTTATGGTAATGGTACATATTTAGCTTCTTTACACCAAAAGGAAACTAGGGGATTCATATACCATCTTCTTACTTCACAGTTTCTTTATTGCTTATATTTTGTACCAAAAATGCATTAGAAAAAGAATATCTATACAAGTATATTCGCAAATTAGAGAGTTGATTGCATCAAAGTATAAAGATATCTTACCTCCATAAACTGCACAATAAAATCTATAAGTTTCTGCTTCTGCATCTCTTCACAGTGAGAATTAGTTATAAGAAAACTGATGTCATAACCCTGTAAAAATTACACCATTGAAAAGCGTAAAATGTATATTGATGGACATATTGATGATAGAAGTGTTAGCCAATATTGCAGAATAATATAATTTACTAATTACAGTAAGAACATAAACAGGTAATTTTATTAAAATTGCAGAATATAACAATACTTGTATGGACTGAAATTGAACGGAAATAAGGAATTAAATCTGCAGCAATATTTCAAATGCAGAAAGGAAATGGATTTGCAAATTGAGGCATGTGTATTATACAGTGTCCTTAAAACAAATTTGCAACCGATCACTTCGTTTTTACTTCATTTGGGGAATGATGGAAAAAGTAGCTTTATTATAAGCTAATGGCCCACGAATTCCGGTGTGAAATTTGAATCAAAAGACATGAAGATTCTCCAATCGAACATCTGCTTTTAATGTCACTGTACTTTCTTCTTTCGCGAGATATGAGTAAGGCCATATATTCCGTAACAATTCCTATTACCTCTTTTTTTAATTTGCGAAGTAGAAAATGGAGTTAGAAAATCATCAGCTGGAACAAAAAGTAAAAAATTTGTACCTGCACTGGCTTTCTTCTCAACACTTGAAATGCTTCTGCTCTCATTGATAAAAATCTAAGGAACTTTTTCGTCAGTATGTTTTCAAGTTCATCTGCCTGCTTTACCTATCCAATAACATCAAAATACACTAATAAGGGCATGCAGATTTGTAAATTTGTTATTTTGTAGGGCTCTGCATTCCCCCATAAAGAAACGAAGAGCTCTAAAAAAACCTTCATAATTAGTTCAGTCACTTTTAGGCTCAGTCTGACCTTTGTAATTACCATTCACGAGCTCAAATTTGAACTGAAACTAAAGTAACGGGAATTTCATATGAGACTGAGTACAAAATGTATAGCAATTGCATAACATCAGTGACCACACCCTCGATGAAATTCTTCAATGGATGGTTTAGGTCCCTAATTAGCACAGTTTAAGTCTTGTATCATGAGTATTTTCCCCATCCCCTTCGGTAAAAAGGCACGGGTGTAAATTTTTCAGTTCTAGTGGAGCATTTGAGACTCCCTCGAATTGAAAGGTGGAAGAAAAATGCAAATCAATTTATGCTGCATTGCCTAAATCTCTTTCAAAATTGTTAAATGCTGCTCAAGGGGACACAAACATCCCACAAAACACATGCACAAATAATTAGAGATCTGACACTTTGTAAGTTGAAAGAAGTTTGATTAAATTGCATTTTTATAGTGGCATTTTTCTTAAAATTATACAGGATATACCCACTATACATTCAGTATATGATCATTAGTTCTGAGTTCTGACAGTAATATGTTTGATGTCATTAAGAAGATTGTAGGTGTTTAGTTGTAACAACTGATATAGGCAGCATATCATTTGATGAACAAAGAGCAAGAAAAATCCAATGGTGGTCCACATTATTGTATTCTGAATCCTTGAAAGCATCATCCTCCTTTCTCATCATATTGTCCCATCAAAGAGTTGCCACTATTCAAGCCTTTGGTCTGCATGGCTTCATCCTTCTCATAGAACAGCTTTCAGGTAGATATAAAACCACTCCTAGTTATCTTCATTTAATTAGTTTGAGAAACATCACTAACAAAAGCGCTAGCTAAACAGATACACTCTTTACCAACTTGAGTATCCAAGAGTCCCCTGCCACTAGGTTTATCCAACTCATCTCTTCTCAACAGTTTAGACTCTTTGAAGCTAGCAGTGTTGCATCTTCTCCAATATACTTGCAAATTCAAATATTAGGGCGAGTTCGGTAGAGATTAAAATCGGATTAAAATTGAAAAACTAGCCGTTATTGTTAACTTTTATTAGACGAGTGGGACCTAATAACGGCTATATTTTCAATTTTAATTGGATTTTAATCTCTACCGAACATAGCCTAAGTATTGCATTTTTCAAGTTGAATTATATTTTCATTCTCACTTTTTATTGTTCTCCTGTTTCATTTTGATTATTACAGAGGTGCAGAAAAGTGCTATAATCTTTCTTTGTGNGCTATACCGAACACGCCCTTAATATCATCACCGCTGACTTCCCCATAGACCATGCCTTAAACTCCACTTTAGAAAGACAAGCACAAACCCACCCATCTCCAAAGAAAGACACAGAAAAATAACAACCACACCCCTCCACAACCAGGAAATATCCCAAGAAACAGACAAAACTAAATAACTCGCCTAATATTTCAAAGCAGGTGCCTGATAATCTTTTTACAACTACGATGCAGAACATAATTTATAGATAGACTCAAAACATAAACACATGACAGTAAACTGCAAGATGTAATATATTGTTATTATTAGGCATACAAGACATTGCGGTCTCATCATGGCATGATTATTATGGGAAGTGATTTCTGAAATCATATGGGTGAAGTGCAAAGATTTTCTGAAATCACAGAGGTAAAGTTGATGAACTAGTTAAAAGCACAAAAGTAAATCAATCAATATATCAATGTTACTAGAATTTACCTTAAGACTTATCCGCAGAGAATTTATGGATGATTCTATCAAACATTTCTCAGCCTCATTTCTACAGATCAACACCTGAGAGATGGCAGTTTCACAAAAAAAAAAAACAGTCTTGACATGTTTAATTGAGATATGACTATCAAGGGAAAATAGATAATTTTAGTAAACAATGGTTTAATTATAACATGTTCAAGTACTAGCGAGAAAGAAATGGTGGAAAGAAGTACACTAAACAAAAACTAGGATCGTTAAGGGCAAACGACCTGCTTCTATCTTAACCTGCAGACAAAGCCAATACATTGTATTTCTGGAGGTCAATTTTGATAAGGTTGGAGAAAGAGCCCATCTAAGGTATAATAGCTTTAAAAGACGATAAAATTCTGATTTTTTATACAACAAAATATTGATTGTCATAAATTCAATTTCAGAAACTCAGAATGTGATCCTGCAACCCATTGCATTGCTATCTCACACACAAGTATAAACTCACACAAGACATACTTGTTTCTTAGACCTCCATCCCTCCCTCTACCTAATAATCTCTCTCCAGTTAGAACATAGAAGTGAAGTGGATGAGGTGGCAACCAGTTTTTACTGCAATTCACAGTGTCGGCTCCACCATACTAATAGCATTCCATTTCACAATTTTCAACTGACAGATCCTAATAAGAGAAGCAATTAACTGGGACCTAAGTGCTTTATTCTTACTCTCCAGTTTCGACAAGAAGTTGCCAATCTACCAGTCATCATGCCACCTTCTCTATTAATTTTTACAAAGGAATGCTCAAGGCATCAACGAAGAAAGGGATTAAGATCTAAGAAACCATTTTGCACCAACTATTAACGAGGAAATTGATGTCATTGAAACAAACATAGATCATTCAGATAACATAGAGGTTGACTTGTATCTGAGGTATGACGGCCTTCAACAAGTTTTCGTTAAGGCAAAATTGATCACTCCAAAATCATCCCTTAATAATCGTCTCGAATGAACTGTTAAAAAATAGTAGAATACAAGAAAAGTGTGCACCATATGGGAACTCTTATAAATCCTCCTCAATCTTCCTTACCTCAAACTTATGATGACAGAATGCATCAAGTTACTTTGAATACAAGCTAGTCCAGAGAAAGGAATAATAATGAGTTTGACTTGGACAAAGTCAAAAGATTATCTTCATGCCGATAAGCAAGACCCTACACAATTTTAAACCTTAACTCTATGAATGAATGGAAGGAATATCTAGCAGCAAATTGCAGAACATATATTGTCGAGAAAGGCAATCTTTCTGTGAGCTTCAGTTCTGTGGAACTTGTACTCTTAAACTATAGCTGAATAGAAGTTAAATTTGTGATCTAATGTGGCCATTCTCAACACATTGCCAAAGTAATCATGTTTCCCCAATGCTATTAGAATGATTTGTGCCAAGTTCTTCTTGAGTTGGTCAATATTCGAATGCGAAGGATTAGGTTTAGAGAAAGTTTGCCTTCAATTAAATGCGGTTTGTAAAGAAAAAGTTTTTCTATATATAACGCTAATACTTAAAAGGAAATCATTTGCAAAGAACCTAGAACTGTTTACCAGGAAAAGGTCCTTAGCATTTATAAAATACTGCAGCATGAAGCGTGGTCATTGTTGTAACTAAAATCCTATGAAACACCAATACGGACATGCGTGTGTGACAAATATCCGCTATTTTTCAAAAAACTACTGACACGACACGTTGTCTATACGTTGATGTAATTTTTTAAAATTCTTTATTTATATATTATAAATTTAATTATATACTTGTTATTAATGTTTTTGTCGAAATCTTTTAAATACGAGTACATATTTGTTATTTATTAATAATTTTGAATTAAAAATATGTAATAATTCTGATAAAAAAAATGACCAAATCAGAATGTCCGAGAAGTGTCAATATCCGACGTGTCGGATACAAACACACTACCCCAGTTAAAGTGTCCGTGCTACAAAGCTAAAATCCATCAATTGGCTTATGTGCATCCTATGAAATTTCATAGCAAGCCCAACTCAAAGTGGGCATCATATTCATTTTTATTTTTTTTTTAAGGCGAATGGTGTCATGACGGCAGATCCTCGTGTGTGGAATGTGAATACTGATGAGCAGGTAAATATCTTAAAGTATTGGTAAAAATGACTACATAATGTATGGCCATCAGTCATTACGCATACCAAGTACTAGAGCCACTTGTTCCTCAATAAGCGTACTCTGGAAAATTCAAGTATAGACAGCCATGTCCAAGAAAATAAGGCTTACAAATTGTGACATTAAAAGCTACATCCCATCTGATATTTATTCTTGTCAATACCCAACCTCCCCCAAGATAAAGCTAAGGCATTCATTTTCATGGCATTGTATATTAAACATACTAAGGTGCAATATAATGAAAAATAGCATATGAAAGTTTCCTAATGTAGAATCTTGTATGATTCAAGTGCCTCTACATCTATTTGTACATCTTGGTAAAGGGCACAGAACATGTGAGGATATGAGTGTTATGAGTTTAGGAAATTTGAAAATAATATTTCTCTTAATTTACTAAATCTTGTCATGTCCCTCCTTCAAGCTCTTCTCGTGCAAGCGATAAAGATTCGTTATAGTTCTTTTGTGGTAAAAATTCAATTAACTGGTTTTAGCAACTGGCAGCAAAGATTGGAGTTAACATTAAAGATCATTTTTAATTGTATTCCATCGAAGTTCTCTAAAGTAGTAGATATATGGATTGAAGGACCAATTACAGCTTAGAATTCAATCAAAATAAATCCTGGTAAAAATGATAACACTTGGAAAGATAAACTGCAGCATATGGAAAATTGGCAATAAAAAGAGTTCTCACAGAATTAAGTAGAAGTTCTGGACTGGTCCTGAAAAACATAATGCAGATGTTAAAATCTTCCACGTGTAATTGACCCTATAGCTGGGCTTAGAATATATTCAAATTTGATACCATCAACCCAAAAAAAAAAAAGGGCGGGGACTTGATGAAATGACAATATTAAAAAGCATACAATGGTCAATCCATATAGAACATGCATATAATTTGTAGTATTTGCTATCCACTGAAAAGTCAAACATGGATATGCATAAAGGAAGTTCATATATTAGTTCTAAATTTTATCCTCACTTTTTCCTTTTTCTACAAATGCTAGGGATGATCATGGTTGATCCTAACTCGCGCGAGTGACTATTTCTATATTCACTTCGCTCATATTCCACAGGCCCGATTGATTTGCTAAATCCAATTTAAAACATCAAATAAAAGAGGGGAGCCTAAACATTGATGAGCATACACACGTATCACATACTTAAGTTCTACTTCCGGTTTGTTGTGCCTTTCAACTTCTTGACAAGGAAAATTCTGCAACAAATGAAGAAAACAGAGAAATTCAAATAAATAATCAATTAATTAAACTTGGCAGAATCACATATATTTTGATTAATTTCCTACAAGCCTTTACGAGAAACAAAAATAATGATGTTAAATTAACGCACCTGCAGGCACATTGCAGCTTCAAGAGTGTTCCGAATGCAAGTTAAATACAATCGCGATGTGTTCGCCTACAATTTAAACAAAATGTTCGTAATTACATATTAATAAAATACACCTACATTATACATAAATGAGTATACCAAATGTGTCTGAAAAAAATTGAAGAAAAAACTCACCATCAATTGAGCTTGCAAAGAGATAGGTAGATCTACGATCACTGGCGTGTTAGCAAATAATTTTGCATTAATAAATCAATTTGCTTGTTTTTCTGTTGTGGGGTTTCAAGAGTGAAGAGTTGAGCAGCTAAATGCGAGGAGGTGGGCAATCCAGTGAAATTTCTTAGTAGGTCACCTAATTTACAGATTTGTTTAGTGTTGGTCATTCACTTTGAACATCCAACTGTCGGATAGAAGCGACTTGATTTTGCAAAGTTGTGTTTGTCACAAACTTAAGGCTTGTTTGTCAAAGATTCTCCAAAGTCATTTTCTTTTTTTTTTTGATAAATAATCAGAAAATTTCATTAATCAAAGAGAATACACAGAGAGTATATTATCATTTTAAACAAGAAAGAAAAGATATGAAGTTAGGCAGTCCCTCTATAAGATTCCTAGTCGCTGCATTAAACGAAGTATACAAAATCAGAAAAAATA
>CAIGRO010244824.1:0-19283 GCA_903798355.1 Fraxinus baroniana
CTTAAAATACGGACGATAAAATTCTTTAATAAACAAAGTATTGGAACATCCATAAATTTAAATTTGAATTATAAAATCGTGTCTTTAAAAAAATCTAAACATTCTTAACTAATAAACTCAATATTAATGTTATAGAACAAAAAAACTACTAAATTTAAAGACAGTAAAACTTAATATTTTCGTATGTCGAAATCCCTGGCAGTCCGCTGTACCATCCCACCACAACTCTAATCAACCCGGACTAGCCTTTAAAAAATTGTAAGAGTGAGAATTTTAAAAAAAAAAAGCACTCAATAAGATACGTGCGGTTTCCATACGCAATTATATAACGTAGACAAATCATATCACATTTTTTTTATGGAGTATATCGGTGACCAAGTGAGATACTCATCATTTCTCATTTTGCATTCTTGAAGGATTTCACATTTCGTTAGGTCGAACTCGAAGGTCCACCGGCAATTCATGCATAAATTATTAAACATAAAAGTATAAGAAAATGAACCACTTACACAAAAGTATCTTACCTTGATTGATCAAACAAGCTTTTGATAAGAAAAAAATATACTTGGAATTTACAGTTGCATTATACGAAAGCTACTGTGTAAGATTCTTTGGTGATGAATTGTGGGACAATTGCACACTATTTATAGTTGAAATTCTCAATTGAATTTGTATAAAACTAGAATTTAAAACGATAAGATTTGATTTCAAAAGATAGAATTATGATTACTTTTAAACTTTATCAAATTAAGAATGCAATCAAACTCTATCCAAATCACAAAAAGATTACCGTTATCAAAATCAACATTTATCACTCTATCGATACATAATTATTTGGCTCAAAATAGGAATTTAAAACCTATTTTATTTTAGTACTCATTTTTTTAAACATTAAAAATATATTATATAAAACAAATAAAATTTTATTCTAAGATTTTTGGGGCATTACACAGATCATCTCACTGATTCTTGGATTTTGGATTCAACATACTCCTATTACATGACACCTAATAATGATTGGTTTTACACCTACAGGTTAGTAAATTTTGTTTTTGTTCTAATGGGAAATTATGCATCTTGCAAAATTATTGGAATGGGAAATATCAAAATTGCAATATGTGATTGTGTTGTTAGAACCTTGTGTGATGTTAGACATGTGCCGAATTTGAGGAAGAATCGATATCATTAGGTACTTTAGGCTCTAACGAGGTTAGTTATAAGTTTGAAAGTGGAGCAATGAAGATAAGTATTGTATTCTTGGCAAACAATATATGTTACAGTTTCAGGTAGTTACATACACGAGGTACTCTTGACTATGTTCATATAGATGTTTGGGGGCTAGTAAGGGTAGCATCATGGGGAAGACATGTATTTCATAAGTTTTATTGATGATTACTTTAGAAAGGTTTGGGTGTGCTTTGTGCGGCACATTAGAAATGTTTGCTAAGTTCAAATTATGGAAAGCTGAAGTAGAATACCAAACAGAGAAGAAGATTAAATACCTCATGTTGATAATGTTACTAAGTACACAGATTCAAAGTTTATGGAGTTTTTTTGAATATCATGGGATTAAGAGACATTTTACAATACGCAAGGCACCAAAGCAAAGCGGTGTAGGGTTGAATGCAGGGCTTGAAAAGAACTTATGGACAAATATAGTATAGCATGTTTTTTGATTAACAGGTCACCTAGAGCAGTACTAGATGGGAAGATGGTAGAAGAGGTATGGATAGGCAGTGTTGTAGACTATTCTGGTTCGAGAGTGTTTGGATGTCCAGCCTACATGCGTGTTTCTAGTGAGAAGAGATCGAAATTTGATGTAAAGTCTACAGTGTATCTTTCGTGGGTATTAGAAAGGGATGAAAGGGTTCAAGCTTTAGGATCCAAAGGCAAACAAAATGGTGATCAGTAGAGAAGTAATTTTTTTTATAAGAAATCCATGTTATAGCACACTAAGGGAGAAGAAAAATAGGTGCCAAAAAACTGTACCAACAATGAAACAATTAATGCATATAGAGCTAGACGCCCATCTTATAGTGGATAATGTGTAGAATACAGAAAGTTCTAGCTCAGAGATCATGAACATCATAGTATAGCGACAGATAGACCCAAAAGTACTGTCAGGCCACCGACTAAGTATGGTTTTGAAGATTTGGTTTCTTATGCACTTATTATTAGTAGCAGAGATCCTACTACATTTCAAGAGGTTGTGGCCAGCAAGAGAAGAGCTATTGGATAGGTACTATGGTAGAAGAGATGGAGTCTCTACATAAGAATCGGACTTGGCAATTAGAGGAGCTTCTAGAAGAGATGGGGAAATATGATGCAAATAGGTGTAGAAGAAGAAATATGCGGTATTTCAGAAGGAAGGGAAAAATTTCAAGGCTCATTATGATAAGATTTTCTCGCCCTTATTTAGACAAACTTCCATCAGGGCAACGTTGATTTTAGTAGCACATTTAGAAATGCAGTTAGAACATATGGACGTAAAGACACCTTATTTATGGATATTTAGAAGAGAAGATTTACATGGAGTATCCAGAAGTGTTCAGTCAACTTGGATAGGAGCATTTGGTCTGTAAATTGAGGAGATCACTTTATGGGCTAAAGCAGTCTCTACGGCAGTGGTACGAGCAATTTGACTCCTACATGATCAGGATTGGCTACAGGAGATGCAAGTATGATTGTGTTTATGTAAAGAGCCTTGACGATGTTTCTTTTATTTTATTTTTGTTACTTTATGTAGATGATATATTAATTGTTGTGATGAGTCTGAGTGAGGTCAGCAAGATTTTGTTGAGAAGATAATTTGATATGAAGGATTTTGGTGTAGAAAAGAATATTCTTAGGATGGAGATTCATAGGGAATGAGATTCCTATTAATTATGGTTATCTTAGCACAATTATGTTGAGAAGGTGTTAGAGAGGTTCGGCAAAGGTAATGCAAAACCAATGAGTATACCTTTAGCGAATCATTTTAGATTGTCTACAGCTCAATGCACAAAGATAGATGTTGAAAATGAAGACATGTCAAAGGTTTCATATGCTAGGTCAGTAGGATGTCTAATGTACACTATTGTTTGTGCAAGATCGAATTTGGCACAAGATGTTAGTGTGGTGAGCTAGGTTTTGGCAAGTCCAAGACAACAGCACCAGGATGCAGTAAAGTAATTTTTTATATAGTTGAGGGGTACTATAGACTATGGCATTACATTTAGTACGCAACAAAATGATCTTTTAATTGTGGGATATGTGGATTCCGAATATGCTAGGGACTTGGATGATAGGAGATCGACTACATGCTATTATTTACTATAGCAAGTGAACATATTTGTTGGAGGTTTATGATTTGGTCTATGGTTGCATTATCTACGATTGATGCAAAGTATATGGTAATGGTCGAGGCTACCAATGAAGTTTTGTGGCTTATAGGAATGGTCAATGTGTTGGATGTTCAACAATATGGAGCTTAATTTAAATGTGGGTCAGAGTGTCATTTATTTCTCATGGAACCAAGTGTATCATGCAAAGACTAAGCATATAGATGTGAGGTTTCACGGGATTTGGGAAATGGTTTCTTCGATAAACTACTACTTTTGAAAGTTCACACTTTAAGAATGTAACAGACATGTTGATAAAACCCGTTGTCATGGGTAAGTTCAAGAATTGATTGAACTCGATTAACATCTTTAGATGTTAGAGGGGAGATGTCACAACCTATTGGTCACAGATGATGTTTTCTCAAATTATGTTTTTCCATTGCTTATTCTAATGAGTGGATATTCGCCAAGATGAAGATTGTTGAAATATACTGCTCATATCAAGTCACTGAAGATAAGAAATTAGTAAACTAAAGCATGTGTAAATACAGTGTCCTTAAAATGTATTCGTCACATCACCATAAGTGCTAGAGGTTAAAAGGTCAGTTGAAGAAAGCAAAAAATAGAAAATAAAAGCAAAATTTAGACACTCCTAAGGGATCAATTTTTGGTCGTTTGGTTTGACATTCATATACGCAAGTCACGTTCGCACACAAGTCCAAGACTCGATGTACAATTCGGTCCGTGATATGCACCCCTTGCGCATACATGTGGAGAGAGTCTCTATACTATACATGATTACACTCTTTCAATGTGTAAGCATATATAAAGTAGTCTTTACTTTTTTAAACTTCCAATGTTGGACAAATTTAATTAATTTTTCCTCCAACACAAAAACTTTTTCCAATTTATAAACTATGAGCTCCAATTTCTCATTCACCCTAATATCATTTTTGTCAAGTAAATATATGATTTTAATGTTTTCACGGAAGAGAACATAAATCAACTTTGATATTACAAAATGAACAAATGGGTCCCACTCAAAATTGTGACAAAAGTAGCCCACTAAGCCATTTTTTCAACCTATTCAACTACATTCGGATTGAGAAATTATACGTACGATAAGTTCATGTTATGCATTTATTTGTGGATTCTTTATTTGCTTATCTGTGATTAATTGAGTAGATATCTATCTAACTTAGGTGTAATATGTTAATTCTAGGTAAATCCCGACTTTGATGCATTTGGATGCAATTGGCATGAAAAAAAGTAATTCACAAGTTTCGGAAGCTAAATTCGACATATGAAAAGTTTAGGATCTAATAGCAAGTTTTAAAAACCTTCATGAGATCGACTATGGATGATTAAAAATGTTGAGAACTAATTTCTATTGAATTAAAGATAGATTGAATGTGAAAAGAAAAAAAAAATGGACTCAAGCAGAATAAATGAGAAAAATAGGGACCAAGTTGTATCAATTTGGAAGAGGGTGGAATTTATAACCATGCAATCACAAGAATTTAAACTTGTGATAAGGAGTTAATTTCTAGGAGTAGAATGTTTTGGTTTATAATCACGCTTTCGCATATTCGCAATAATTGTACTATGCAATAGTATGGCTATATGGGACGTAAATTACTTTGTTTCCTTTTCCTAATAAACCTTTTTATGGAAACCTTCTAGGACATGGACTTGACCTTAATCTTGTCCTATAACTATGTATCTTCATTTACAAATGAAGGAAGCCATGAAGAAGAAACTAGAGAAGAAGTTTAGGGGCTCAAAAAAATGCATATATTTTACACAATTAAGATAGCCAACTGGAGATTGAATTATTATTTCTTAATAAAACTTACCTCCTATTGTTAATTACTTCCACACAAATTCAGCCCCTCAAGACAACCTTAAAGGAAAAATATAAATAGAATGTTGTTTGTTGACCCCAAAAAAATGAGCTTAACAGATGCCGGGCTCACTCGTGCATACGTAAGCTAAATCCAACACGTTAATGCCGATCGAATGTTAGGATCGCTCCAAAGTTTGAACTGGGGAGGAGCTGAACGACACGACACGAGACGTTTTTGTTCGAGTTTCAGCGAGATTTATGGAACAATATTGTATAATGATCAATCGATGAAAACAAGATTTATCGTTGTAATATTGTAGCATAAGAGAGTAAAATATATTGCTTTGAGTATTTAAAATTTCATTAGTCCTCAATTGTTACATGGTTGAGGTATTTATAGTGTTACAAATGAGATGATGACCCTTGGATCAAATTACGTATGTCCTCATCTCCTTGACCGGGCATCAAGTCCTAGCCATCAAATTGATCTTCCTATCTTTTCAAAGTATTAAATGCTCTTATATTGACAAGACAATATACAAATACACTTTTTACAAAGGTCACATCAATCATTCAAATAAGATTTTTATCATGAACTCAATTTTCGTACGTAGATTGCCACCGGCTGAAGGGCCTCAGATCCAGGAATGCACCTAGGATCAGTATGGGCCTTGGCCAGATAATGGGCTTCGAATGTACATAGGCCTCGTTAAGATGGCCACGTGGTAGTACCTAGTAACGAGTCATAACAATAGCCCCCCAAGTCCATTTGTGATTATTTTATGTCATGCGTGGACTTCAGTAATGAAGTTAAAAAAAAGTTTTTAAAATTTGTAGTCCATCATACTAGTCCCCCAAGTCCATGTGTGGATATTTATGTCATGCATGGAGTTTTAACAAGCAATTTAAGCATGGCCTACTTTGGAGTGGATATTTATATTGGGGTTGTGTCCATTGACAGCTCAGTTCAACATTGAAGCTGAAGCGAGTCACTAATTGAACTAGCCGAGGCTAAAGTTACTTTTGAAGCTAAGGCAAGAAGTGAGTCCACAATTGACCTGGCCAAGGCTAAAGTGTTTATCGAGTCTGAAATTACTTTTGAAGCTGAGGCGAGTCTACAATTGAACTGGCCAAGGCTGAAGTTACTTTTGAAGTTGTGCGAGTCCACAATTGAACTAGCCGAAGCTAAAGTTACTTTTGAAGCTGAGATGAGTCCAAAATTGAACCGCTTGAGGCTGAACTGTAAATTTGTTAATATGGATATTGATGTACGTGATTTGACGATTTTGCTTATTTCCAAGGTGGGGTAGCTGCATCGAAACAACTTTCAATACACTTACGGTCGTAGCATTAAATGTGCAATGATGGCCAATTATGAGCATGCATAATTGATTGGAAGCATTCACGCGCCAAAGCCAATACGTGAATCCCATGAATTAATCAGAGGCGTTGATGTAATAACCCGTTTCAATTATGTGGTTCGGATTAAACACAGATTTGGACGTCTCTGATTAACTGAGCCTTGATCCAATGGCTAGGATCCACCCTCCTTTTTGTATAAAAGCCAAAACCTTTTCATTTTAAAACTTTTACCTTTGCAAAATATTCTTCGAATTCTCTCGATCTTTCTTTCAAAGTTTTCTGGCAATCAATCTTCGACGAGTCTTCTAAACCTCCATTTGTTTAGGAGTATTCTTGTGAAATATGGGGTTTTCCAAATTTTTCTTAAGTTTCTACAAATCTTCATCTTTTTCTTCGAATCATCATGTCTATCAAGGCATCCATGGCCATTACTGTGGCTAGGTCAGGGAGAGTCGAAGGAGTGGTATATTATGAGCGAGGAGCCCATAAATTATGAGGCGGATTGGGGGTTGCAAAAATCCCGTCTTGTATAACCTCTTCCAAATTAGCGAAGTTTAGGGAAACATATTGTATACCACATTATGTAGAATTACTAGTTCCCGAGGCCCACGAACGAGCCTATTTTCCGAGGTCGGGATGTGTGGCCATAAGTGAATTCCTACTGAAAGCATAAGTGCGTCAACCTCTGCACCCCTTCTTTATGGCGGTACTGAGGAATTTCATGTTGCCCTCATCCAGATTTTACTAACTGGGTGGAGCCAATTAGTTGGGGCCTACTTCCTCCGGAAGGAGGTCTCTTTAGGCGAGGACATGCATCTACATGTCCTCTAAACAATTTTTCAAGCTCAGGTCATTGGGAAGGACGACTTCAAGGGGTGGTACTACATTACCCCTTGGGGGTCTCATTCTTCCTCGTAGTGGGACTCCCTACCTCTATCAAAGGATAGAAGGAGTCTTGGTTCTGGGTTAGGGACAGGTGGCAGATGGTTGAAGGAAGCGTTGTCCCAGCTTGTACTGTGCTAACCCAGTACTACGAAGCCTGTGAATACCGCGCCTTACAACTTTTTAATTTATTCCCAACTTCTTTGTACTAATTTCTTCTATTTTAATTTTTTTACAGATTCTGGTTCTAGATACGAGCTTGACAAGGCTTAGTAGGACGTGATTGAAGACATTTACAAACAATCTCCGAAGATCAAAAGCTTTGCCCGTCTCTTTGAACGAAGCCGCTATTTCCTGGATTTTGGATTGATGGCCTCCAAGGGTAAGAGAACATTTTGCTTCTGTTAAGTTTACATTCACTTTTGTTGCAATTTCAAACTTTTTCCTTCATATTTGCAGATAAATTTGCCAAGAATGAGTACCCAGTACCTGACATGGCTACTATCCTTAAGACCACTGCCATCACTGGCAAAAAAGCTCTGAAGCCTTCCTCCTCTGGGGCGAAACAAGTGAAGTCTAAGCTAGAACGCCTCAGTAAAGACTAGGCTGAGAAGGGAGCAAATGAAGAAGCTCCTAATAAGGCTTAGGTGGCCTCTGATATGGGTAAAGGAAAAATGTAGGAGCCTCGGAAAAAGAGGAAGCTCGTCCACTCCAGTGGATCATCAGGAGCTTTGGGATCACTGTGTCCCATTGTGAGAAAGGGGTTTTTCAGCAGCTAAAACATCTCCAATCTTCAATAAAAGATGCCAAAGTGGATCAGGCTCGAAAAGTCGATGAAGAAAGCAAAAAAGAAACTCATTCAGCTTCAGAGACTTCTAAAAAAAGCCAAATAGAGAGGACCCCAGGTAAGTCTAGAAACTTCCAAGCTAGGAGGGATGATAAGACTGTCCCAGCAATTCTAGAAATGCAGCCAGTCGAAGTTCGGAGTGGGACTGAGGTTTTTAACTGATTCTGGACGGAGCGGTGGCAAAATTATGTGTCCACCTGTGATGTGGTGGACCTCACTACCACTTTGGTAAGTCAAAGTGAAAGGGCCTTTGGAGTGGCCTTGGAATGTCAAGAAGTGTTATCTGACATTCAAAGGAGGAACAGGGCCTCGTACGAAAAACTGAATGCTGCTGAGGTCGAACTGAAAAAGGAGAAGGCAGAGGCTACTGAACTGAGGGCCCAAAAAATAGAAGACGATGCCAAGCTAGCTTCTGTCTTAGCTGAGATCGAGGCTCTTAAGAAGGAGGTTCATGAGTTTCAGTGTGAGGTGGCTGTATTGATAAAGAAGGTCGAAATCTCTGATAACCACCAGAAGCTCACTACAAAGGCACTAGAGAAAGTGAACCTCGAACTTACTTGGTGTAAGGACTCAAATGACTTCATGGAGAAGCAGTTCAAGTGGTATGGAGAGGAGGTAAAGAAGTATGAAACTGACATTCTCGAAGTGTGTGAAATTGCAGTGAGAAATTACATTGCCAATTTCCACTTGACGAATGAGTATCAATGCTTTGCTATCTACTTGAGGAGGTTGGCCTATAATGAAGTAGTGGACAGGGTCGATGAGCTCTATCCTAGACTAAATGCTTCTAAACTTAAGGCTGAATTCATCGAAGAAGAAGTACCTCAGACCCCAACTGAGGAAACGGGAGTGATTGAGGTCCCTAATGAACAGGTTCTAGGAGAAGTGACTGAGACAATTGATGCTCCTGCTACTGAAGCGCAGGCTCCTCCACTTTCCCAGCAGTAGCCTAGGTCATTTATTTGTTTACATCTTTGTAATGCCCTGAGCCTCCTAATGTAACTATCTCTTTATTCAATAAATGAAAATTTTCACCTTGTACTGTCTATAGCTTTATTATTTTTCTTCTAAGTAAGAGGACTTCGAAAATTGACTAACCATAACTAGATGCAATTTGAACATCAATTGAATTGAACTTCAATCAGGTTTTAACTGTGAGCTACTTCTAACTGTTTAATTTTCAAGCCTTGTATAATTGAACTTTGAACTTTAAATGAATGGAGTACCTAAATAACTTGAAGGTTTTAACTTAACTGTAATTCATCATTCATCTTGTCAACTTAACTACATGGTTCTCCCTGGATGTTTAGCCTCGCCCAAGAAAGGCATGTGATGTACACCTCGGAGTGCAAATGAGGTACTCCCTTTGGAGACTCAATCCTCTACTTCGAGGCACCTACACTTCTCTACATAAAGGATGATTCACCCATGTAAAGGCTTCTCCCTGGATGTTTAGCCTCGTCCAAGAGAGGCATGTGATGTACGCCTCGGAGTTCAAACAAGGTGGTCCCTTTGGGGACTCCATCCTCTTCTCTGAGGTTCCCACACAACGCTACTCTATTAAAACAAATATTTTATTCATTTTGCAAAGGCTAGGAAAAACTTCCAGCTGTAGATTACATTCATTGGTAATACATCCTCAAGTGCTCAACGTTCTATGGATAAGGTTGAACATTTACATTTATGTCTTTGATCCAATAGGTAACGGGTCGAATCTCTTTTTCAGTGCGGTAGTCCTTCCCAGTTTGGTCCCAAGGTGCCTATTCTTGGCTCCTTGGAAGATAAGAACACTCTCCGAAGCACCAAGTTATTTACCCGAAAAGACCTTTTCTTCACCTTGGCATTATAGTATCGGGTCATCTCCCTTTGGTAGGCTGCCAATCTCAACTGTGAGTCATCCCTCTTTTCTTCTAAGAAATCAAGCTCACATCTCTTGAGCTTGTCGTTTGATATCTCATTGAAACTCAACCTTCGAGGGAAAGGCAATCCCACCTCCACGAGCTCATTACATCGGTACCCTAGGTTATTAAGAAAGGAGTCCCACATGTAGTTCGAATTTCCCACAACACTTGGAGCAACTCATCCATCCTGGCCTTTGTTATTGTATCAAGCTTCCTCTTCAGAGTGTGTTTTATGGTTTTATTCACAGCATTGACTTGCCAATTAGCCTGGGAATGATAAAGAATAGAGAAATGCTTCCAAATTCCCAGCTCCACAAAGTTCTCTTACCTTCTTGTCAAATTGCTTTCCATTATCCGAGATGATCGAATGGGATATACCAAACTGGCATATTATTTTCTTCCACAAAAATTTGGAAGTATTTGCTTTAGTGAAGTTTGCCAGGGGTTTGGCCTTCACCCACTTTGTGAAGTAATCAATTGCGACAATGGCTAAATTAGCATTTCCTCTACCCAAGGGGCCAATGAGGTCCACACCCCACTTGTTGAAGGGCTAAGGGCAGGACACCGAACTTAACTCCTGGGAGGGTTACCTTTGGATGTGTTGCATTTGTCGCATTTTCGGACAAATTGAATGGCATCATTTTTCAAGGTGGGACAATAATATCCCTGTCTCAATACTTTTCTGGCCAAAGAAAGTCCACCCGAGTGGTTGCCACAAATACGCTTATGAATTTAACAGAGTATGTAGTTGGCTTCCTCTTCTCCTACACACCGAAGAAGGGACGAAGAGAATTCACGCTTGTAAAGAATATCATCCACTAACAAAAAATGAGAGGACCTCCTCCTTAGCTTGTAGGCCTCTTCTTTGTTCCGACAAAATTTGATCTTTGAGATAGGATATGAGGGGTTGCATCCAAGTTGGGGTTTATTCTACCCACATCACTACCTCTACCGAGGTGGATGGCCTCAATAGGTGCTGAGCGGTACCACCGTCAATAACTCAAAGTCCTTGCTACTGCCACTTAGACAGAGCATCGACATGGGCATTTTCAACACGTGGGATCTGAGCTAGTTCAAGTTTCTTAAAAGAGGGGAGTATGCTCATTACCAATTTGAGGTAGGCGGCCATGGCTTTATCCCGAGGTACGAAATTGTCATTCACTTGGCCTACAATAAGTAGGGAATCCCTGTTAATGAGCAGCCTCTTTACTTGCATTTCCTTGGCTAGCCTTAAGCCGGCAAGTAGGGCCTTATGTTCAGCCACATTGTGGGTGGCTTTAAATCTAAATCGCACAGTGCTATTCAACTTATGGTCGTCAGGGCTCACCATACCACACCTGCGCTCAAGCCTATTTGATTTGATCCGGGGTACGCCATTTTTTATCATGAATCCGAAGCATGTTGGAGAGAGAAGTTGGAGAGAGATTTGAGTCAAGTCCGAGACTTCAATGCGATGATACAAGCTATACATTTACATGTTCGAGCAAAGGAGTCCATAATATCAAAGTTGACATGCCAAAGAACAAGTTTGGTGAAGGGGCGATGTGGAAGTCCAATGGATCATGCGGATAGAAGCGGGAGAAAACAGGGTTGAAATTTATGCCTATGTGGCCGTATAGACATAATAGCCTTGTGGCCGCAAAGGCATATACCGAAACTCAAATGGGCTTTTTCGGTTGTTCCTTGCGGCCGCGACCAAATATACCTTGCAGTCGCAAGAAACAAAAAAAATTGTGAAATTTTCCTTTTTCCTGAATTTTTCATAATTGTTAGAATTCTATATTTAGTCAGTCTCCTACCTTATTTATGAGATTATGCATGCCTTATTTTCTAGGTTTAGTATAAATAGGATTTCCCTTCCATTGTAACTTAATTTTTGATATAATGATTTAATAAGAATTCTCTCTTTCGAAGATTTGCTTCAAAAACTTGTGTTCTTTCATAGACATACCGAACTTATCAAGATCAGAATATTGTGGCATTCAAACATCGAATTGTTGAGTTCTTCATCTTGTGATCAAGGGGTTCAACGCATCTCTATTATCGTTGGGTTTTTTGGTTCATTTTGTTGGGTTCAAATCTAAAACCGAATTTAATTGGTGTTGCATCAATCTAGTTGTGGGTTTCGTAGTCGCCGTTGCTACGGGGTTCGCATCACTATTTTTCCGAATGAGCCGTCCACAAACATGTTCCAAGTGGGAGGCTCGGTGGGCTCCATTATTACGTCCACTTCGGGGACATTTGCGAATTTTACCACAAAGTCTGCCAAAACCCAGCCCTTAATGGCGATTATTGCTTTGAAGAAGATCTCAAATTCGATCAATTTTACGGCCCATTTCAACAACCTTCTCGAGGCATCAGGCTTTTGCAATACTTGCTTGAGCGGGAAGCTTGTCAACACATGGATTGCATGGGCCTGGAAATAGGGGCTCAACTTGCGGGATGCAGTTATCAACGCTAAAGCCAACTTCTCCATATCTGGATAATGTGTTTTAGGGGTAGCAAAGCCTTGTTGATATAGTAGACTGGCAACTGGGATGAGCCCTCTTCAGTACAGCACTTATGGCCTTATGGGAGACATCAAAGTAAAGTTGTAAAACTTCCCCAAACTTGGGCTTTGATAGGAGGGAGGGCTTGACCTAGGTGCTTTTTCAGCCCTTGGAAGACTTCTTCACACTCATCGGTCAATTAGAACTTCTTGCCTCCCTTCAACACCTTAAAGAATGGGAAGCACTTATCTGTGGCCTTCTATATGAAGCGGCTACCCCGATCGATCATGTTTTATACTTCCTTCGAATTCTAAGGGGACCTCATCTCAATCAATGCTTGTATTTTCTCAGGGTTTGCCTCTATGCCCCATTGGTTGACCATGCACACTAAGAACTTGCCCAATGCAACTCCAAATACACACTTGAGGGGGATTAGCCTCATACGGTACTTTCGTAAGACTTGAAAAGCTCCGTTGAGGTGAGTTATGTGGTCACCAACCTTCAAGCTTTTGACAAGCATGTCGTCCACTTAGACCTCCATCGTACTACCAAATTGATCGGCGAACATCTTGTTCACGAGCCTTTGGTAAATAGCTCCTACATTTTTTAACCCGAAGGGGATCATCTTGTAGTAGTAATGTATCCCGTCCATTATGAAGGGGATATGCTCCTCATCACCTAGATGCATGGAAATTTGGTTATAGCCAGAGTAGGCATCCATGAAGCTTAAAGACTCGTGCCCCGTGGTGGAGTCCACCAGTTGATCTATCCTTGGGAGTGGAAAACTATCCTTAGTATAGGTCTTGTTAAGTTTGGAAAAGTCGATGCATACTCTCAACATCTCATTATGCTTCTTTACTAAGACTGGGTTAGAGACCCACTTCGGGTAGAGGGCCTCCCTGATGAAGCCATTTTTAATTAATTTCTGCACTTCTTCCTTGAGGGCCTCATATCGTTTAGGATTCAGAGCCCTTTTCTTATGTGTGTGCGATGTAATCTTAGGATCAATTTTCAAGTGGTGGCAGCAGACTCTGGGGTCGATGCCCACCATATCCTTATGCCTCCAAGCAAAGATGTTACGGTTCTCACATAAAAATTTCTTGAGTTTCTCTTTAAATTCTGGGGCCAGGGCCCTGCCCACCTGTAATAGTATGGTGGGGTCCGAATGATCTACAGGGAAACTCTCTAACTCCTCCATCGGGGCTGTTTGGGATTCAGTTTCTATAACGCGGGGGTCAATTTTGTCAAATGTTGGCATCTCCAGTCCATGACACCAATCACTATGTTCATGTCCCTAAGCTCGGCTTTCATCACGAAGTTCAGGTAGCATTCTCGGGCTCCTCTTTGGTCAACTTTCACCATTGCCACCCCCTGATCAGTTAGGAATTTCATGCATAGGTGGTGGATGGAGGTGACGACTCCAAGGTCTTTCAATGCTAGCCTCCCCAATACCTCGTGGTAGGTGGACCTACTATCAACAATCAAGAATTCCATGAAGTTCAATAAGGGCAGCTCTCCCATCTCCACAGCTAGTGTGATTTTACCCATCGGGATTATGCTATCTCCAGTAAAATCGTATAGAGGGGTGCTGATGGGGGTCAACTCGTGGTCCAAAATCATTTTATCAGAGGTGGATGTCACAATGGGGGTAGTGGACACCTTCAAAATCTTCATGTGTGAACATAATATGAGGTAACTGATTCCTTTGAGAGCCATTGTTCACTGTGTAGCTGGTTAGTAGAGGACCTTTTGCCTCTCGAGAATAATTCCTTTGGGAGTTCTCGTTTCTCCTCCAACATAAGGGCCTCAAAAATGGTATCAATCTTTTTGATGGGGGCATTTTCCATTCAGTTTCGGTGGCCTCTTCGTTGTTGTTATCCATCTTGATTTTTATCCTTTTCATGCTCCCTCCTCCATCGGGGGATTTCCCGATGGCGGGAAGCGGCCTCATCTTGTCTAGGCTGTTGGTCATACCTTGGCGGGGGCCTATTCTTATTCTAGAATGATCCCGGTTGTCATTTCTGGAATTCAAACCTCTAGGATGTTAGGAAAAATCTCTACAATCAACAATGTTGTGGCTATAAGAATAATGGTAAGTGCAGTATTCTTGAGGGTTCGACCTGCTTCAAGGTCCCAGACCTCTCCCTCGACCTCGTCCTCTAAGGGGGGCCTACTACGTAGGCTCATTCATTTGAGGGTTCGTTGCGGGTACATCTTCATAAGCTAATGTTGGCACGGTGTTCAAGGTAGTTATGATAAGTGCTTGGCCAGAGCTAGGGGCAATGTCGTTGCCGTATTGATCCCATTGGCAGTCCATCGGTGGGAGGTAGGTCATCACTCACTCTGCCTCTATTGGGGCTGGAGGCCTCTACTAGCCATGTTCCTATGTTTGACAACTCCTCGTTGATAATTTCTCGTCTCATCATTTCCAAAAGGGTATCGTAGGTCGTGTGATCCTAATTTTTTAATCTCTCTAAAATAAGGTGTTCATATTCAGGCCTCCTCTTAGCACCGATAGAGCTTCACGATCAGTGACTTGAACACAATATGTCATTTTATCTGTGAAGCGGGATAAGAAGTCTCATCGAGTTGCTGCCTCATGTCCCAAAGGCGCTGGATGGGGGCCTCTCCTTCTTTACTTACTATGAATCTCTTTGAAAATGTGGTCTTAAATTCTGGCCAACTCATGATGCTCCCAGGTGGTAGCCTGCTATACCAAATTTCAGCTGCTCCTCCAAGAATCAAATGGAAGGCTCTGCATTTCACAGTTGGGGTGGTGCCTCTCAAGCTCATGTGCATCTTAAAGTTATTCAAATACTCAGCTGGGTCACCTCTCCTATCATATTTTGGTATCTTGGGCATCACATAGTGGCTCGGCACCTGGGCATCAGCTCTTGTAAAAATGGTAGGTTGTCATCATCATCATCCAAGTAACAAGATCTTTGGAGGCCATCCAAATCATGATTTACATCAGCCTCATACCTTGGTAGTGGTGCAGAAGGTCCTGCCTGATTTCCGCATCCTCATCCCTCCTTCGACGTTCATGCCGAGGCTGCATAAATCGGGGGACATATTATTATCTTTCCTCTAGTTTCCAAATCTCTGGAGGTAGGGGCTAGGGTCTATTTTGAGGCACTAGTGTTTTACGTTGCTGCCTATGTCTTTGTTCTGCTGGGCTTAGCCAATCAAACACATTGGTGGACCAGTGAGGCCTATGTTTTGGTTCATATTCTGGAGGAAAGTTGTCCTCCATGTTGAATGGGGCCTTTGTAGGTCCAAAAGCATAGTTTGAAGAGATATCAACTCCTACCTCCCTTTCAATGGGGCTAGCTCCTCTAGCATGACTAGGAGGATGGGATCTTTGGCTTTGCACTTCTTCTTCCTATTGGTATTAATTCTGAAGGCCAAAAGGAGGGATTGGACGTCCTCCATAGCCTTGCATTTACATCAATAATTCCTGCATGGCTAAATTTTAGTTGGTAATACTCCTCATGTTGGCTGTCATTGTCGCCATTTCTCTTTTAAACTGGGCCAACATCCTTCTCCCACCTCGTCTATGATGGTGGTGGGACGACTAGACAAGAACTTCATCATCACTTTCCCTCACGTGCCTGGGAGGGGCTTCTTCATCTAAACTCTTCTCCTTTTAAGCTTAAAAACCTTAGAATTTCTCAAATTTCAGGGGCTTCCTCTTGTTCCCTTTTCAAGAAAAAATCATTTTTCAAGGGGGATGCCCGAACTATTTTCTCATAAAGCTTTTCCCACGGGATTGCTCGTGGTTATGGTGTGATTTCCCACAGACGGCGCCAATCTGTTGACCTCAAAGAATGAGCTCAACAGATGTCAGACCCACTCGTGCATACGTAAGCTAAAATTCCGACTAGATTTATGAAACAATATTGTATAATGATCAATCGATGAAAACAAGATTTGTCGTTGTAATATCGTAGCACAAGAGAGTAAAATATATTGTTTTGAGTATTTAAAGTTTCAGTAGTCCTCAATTGTTACATGGTTGGGGTATTTGTAGTGTTAAAAATGAGATGGTGACCCTTGGATCAAATTACATATGTCCTCATCTTATCGGTCGAGGCATCAAATCCTAGCCATCAAATTGACCTTCCTATCTTTTAAAAGTATTAAATGCTCTTACATTAACAAGATAAGACACAAATACACTTTTTACTAAGGTCACGTCAATAATTCAAATAAGATCTTCATCATGAACTCAATCTTTGCACGTGGACTGTCACTGGCTGAATGGCCTCGGATCCAGGAATGCCCCTCAGATCAGCGTGGGCCTCATCTAACAATAGGGGTTCAGATAATGGGCCTCTTTAAGATGGCCACGTGGCAATACCTAGTAACAAGTCATAACATTGTTAATTATATTTTCCAGTATTATTCATACAAGAATGTATCGAACATAAAAATATAATGTGGATTTTGACATTATATTTTCTTTAAATATTAATTTGTTTACTTATTAAACAAACATAAACATTGAAAGTTATAGCTTGGTTACCTCTGTCGGTCTATCCTTTTCTCTCCCCTTCTCCCTGCCTGAACCTTCTCTCAATTTCTCTGTTTCTCCCCTATTCCTCTACCGATCCATAACTTCTCTTTTATATATGTCGTATTACTTGAAATCCCATGCATTGTATTAGAATGTATCAATCAATGAAATACAATTTACATTTAGTTTTTTGGTCTAATTTCAATTCGTTCAATTAATGAAGTTCCAGCTTGGGTTATTGATTCCCAGCTGATTATATTCAATTGTGTTTTGAGTGAAGTTTAGTTGGTTTTGGTTGAACTTGGGCCTCAACCATTACAATTCTTTACTTGAGAAATATTTCCCGATTGATAGGGCAACAGCTAGGAGGACAATAAAATTTTATACTGGATTGATACATAAAAAAAAATTCACTTAAGAAAACAAATGGGCTCGAGGCCTACCCCTCCCCCGTCCCTTGACAATTGAGACTTTATGCAATAGACAACGACATGGCTATGAAGATTTTGCACATGCCTTATTTTGTTGCCCAAAATCAAAAGTCATAGGGAAGTCAGTTTTTTTATTTGTGAAGGTCCACCAATTGGTCAACACCAATGCAAACCGGAAAAGCCACCACTACACCGCCACCACAACATTGAACCATACCACTATCTCAAAAATTACAATCTCAAAAACACCACACCACTGTCTAGTTATCTCACAACATCTATCTATAAGAGTCACCAAACCCAGCACCACTAACACCACGACATCAATACCAGTACCAAACAACTGCAGTGACATCATCAACCAACTGCATCAACGTTTCCCAACACCCACATCAAACAACTGAAGCGTCGTTATCGTAAAATCCCACCACTACCTATGTCAACTACTAAACCTTAAAACAAAAGGTCACTTGAGGCTAACTGAGCGCCGCTGCAGCGGCTAAGATCTAAGAGTGCGCATAGTTTGTTGCAGCTACTCTCAGATCCAAGCATCGCCACAACGTGCATTTCAGAGTGTCGCTAGGCAAATAGAGTAGATAACCAGCGATTGATCGTTGTCGGTTTAGAGCACCGACACCGATAAAGAATGAAACCCAGTGACGATGAATAAGAAGAGAAACGGGTAGAGAGAGAAATCAAAAACTTGTAGAGAGAGAAAATATAGAAGATATCATTAATAATTAAATTAATACCTGATTTTTTATTAAATAAACATCACACGATTTTTAACTTAAAAAACTTAAATAGCTGTTTATCGTCAATCTCAAATAAAAAGGCCCAAAACACAAAGTTTATTTTTAAAAAATAAAATAAAATTGGGTAAACACTTACGGATAGCGACTGATTTGCCCAACATGTCCTATGAATAATGAATTCTGTCAAAATCAATACAAGCGGCCACACCAACTCATCGAGTGCTGGCTTCAGGGGCAGAGAGAATGGGACTGGGATGGGCTATAGCCCAACCCCCAATCCAGAAGCAAATTCATGGTAAACTAAAAAAAAAATGAGCGCAGCCTAGAAATTCATTCCCAAGCCCAAAAGCAAACTCATGGTGAAAAATTAAAAGAATGAAATTTGCCCAGCCCAAATATTAATTTTAGTCTCATTAACTTCATTGGGAAAAATGCATGGTTCAGGGGTTTACTTTAACGAAATCAAAAATCAGGCCCCAATGTTTAATTTTTGCAAAAATCAGGTTTTTCAATGAATTAATTAATTATATTTTACAATTAATCTATTAAATTAAATATTTAATTGTAATATAATATAATTGACCACCCCACCCCCACCCCCACCCCCACCCCCACCACTCCGGCGACATCTCCGGCGACCGCGACTACTCCGACGACTGTTCTCCGACCACGGTTAATTCCGACGATTATTTTCCGGTGACCGTAGCTCCGATTGTAAGGTCACAAATATCTTATTAAATAGTTAAAAAATTAATTTCGATCACAACTTATCAAATTATTCGGCCACATATTATTTTGAAATCACAAATGATAAAATTTATAGGTCACAGATTTTTAATTAGTCACAATTAAGAAAATTTGTTGGTCACAGATTATTTTATTGGCCAGTCACGTATTTTCGAATATGTAGGTCACAGATTCCTTTTTAGTTACA
>CAIGRO010244835.1:0-11011 GCA_903798355.1 Fraxinus baroniana
ATTAGTTCAAAATTTTTCCCTAATTTTTATTAATTTCGGATCGGATTATCGGATCGGATATCCGATAACATTGCAAATCGAATAGGAATTTAGCAATTAAATATCCGTTGAATTTTCGGATCGGATCGAATCGGATAAATTTTCTTATCGGATATAGGCAGATTCGATCCATACCCGATCCATTTACAGTCCTACCCGTAGCCGATACCCGAACCCGAGTTCTAGCATCATAGTGCGCCAATAACTAGAGCTGACACTGATTAAGGATAAATTAAGGGAATAACGTCTTAGGTGGTTAGTACATGTTTTGCTTGGACCTAATGAAGCTTCCATTCACAAGAGTGGTGCAATCCCAATAGAACAAGTTAGAAAAGGGAGGGACACGCTGAAATTAACATAAATTGTTGTGGTGGCAAAGGATTCGATTGCTTTGGATCTTTTAGTAGATGTAGTGATGGATCAAAGGAAGTATTGGAATGGATTCATGCAGCTAATCCCGAAGTTGTTGTACAAGGCTATGATGCTCGGACTTTTCGAAATGGACGAAGTACCCATGTCGGACACGACACGACATAGGTATGGGTATGAGATATGTGTCGGATCCTCCAAGTTTCAATCAGACACTTTATCGTTTCTACTTCTTTTTTTCTTCTTTCCCTTTTCTGCTTCCACAAGGTTTTTCCTTCTATTTTTTCCATCTTTTCTCTTTGCCTTCTTTTTTTCATTTCTCTTCTGTATCGATAGTTTAAGATTTTCTTTGTATGAAATGAAAATGGATTCCATATAGTGCAACTTAGTATTTTATTAAGTTTAAATTGTAATCAAGTCTCTCATTTTCTATTTTATATAACATTTAGTAATTAACTTTTCATAATTGAAAACCAAACCCAAAAATTCTATTTTATTCGTTTTAATCCCATATTCAATACTCATTTCTTGATTTGTGAATGACTGATTTTGGCGTATTTAAAATGACGTCTTGGGTTAATAAAAAATTGAAATTTGAAAGACGTACCCATGTGCTCGTGTCCAAAACTTGGACTCTTTTTAGCCATGTCCTCGTATCCTATATTTTAGAAAATAATGGATCCGACGCTCGGATACATACCAGTACCCGATACCCCATACTCGAGTCCGAGCATCATAGGTACAAGGCATAGTTTGTTGTTTTATATAAAAATTTATAGCTTCCAAATCTTCTCTTGATTACAATGGACGTGACAATTAATAGTTACAGTAGAACTAGGATATACATTACATTATAGCTCAGACTATTAGGGTGTGTTTGAACCACATTATTTTGGAAGAATGCATTTTGAAATAGTAAATTGATGGAGAATGTGTGGTTGAAAAAGAAGGAAAATTATTGATGTGATAAAAAATATTATTTTATTAAAGAATGTGTGGTGGAAAATGAGTAGAAGAATGAGAATGAAAATTTTAATGTGGACCAAACAGATGCTTAATTTCATATTATTTCTCTGAATGTATGTCCACAACATATGATCAATTTAAATTATACATCTGAATTGACTCTCTATATTTTGGAATAATAATCAAAACATTTATTTGGGATGTCTACAGATACTTGGCACAGGTTCTAAGACATGGAACACCACTGTAGATCATGCTCGTCAATGCATCATTGACGATAGAAGGATATACTTCTACAATTCTTCAACTGAATATAAAAATGGTGTAGTTTTTGATACTGTGGGACAACTGAAAGGGGTACTCCGTAACTACCAATTTGTTACCATTGAAAGTGCATACGAGGCTGAAAAGGTCCGCCTTTTCCCAATCATCTTCTTGCTCTTTCTTTGTAGGGTAACAAATGTTTTCTCCCTAACAGTCTGGTCGGCATTTCTAATGATTTAGAGTCATTTTTTATAGGCTGAGGCACAGGAGTTACTAGCATCTGCTTTTGAAAATCGGATGGATATAATCTCTTTCGATGATGAAACTTCTTTTCTGCATCAGTTTCCATGCATATTTAACGACAATGTCACCAACTCCTCTGGGCTGTACAGTCTAGATGGCTGTAATTGCAGCATCATTGAAAATATTGATCAATATGATCATACACAGTCAGTTTCCTCTTCTCAGGGAACTGGTCCATCTATCATTCATTCAAATATTTCCAGTCATTTTGGCTCGCTCAGCTCCAACAATGTTGAATATTCATGTGAAACGCCTTTAGGGGCTTCTGGCGAGGGCACAAGTTGCTCAATGTCAGATTTTGATCCTCTGTGGGAAAATTTTAGAGACAGTGAAGCTCCATTATCTCTTATTTTCAGCAATAACAACCACCTTCCCGAGATCCCTAGGGTTGAATCACATTCTGATCAACAAAGTACTGCTGGAAGTATTGGCTTTGTTGGTGCTGTTATAACTCTACAATGGTTGTTTCGTGTAAGAAAAAAGGCTGCATCTTTAGGTGATAGTCAGGTTCGGAAAAGGCAGAGGCATGGTTGCATTTGAAAGTTCTTTTAGAAGGTTAAATATATTGGTGGTTTCTAAACTTCTAGTGAAATTTCATGTTGACCACCAAACTTCATTTTGTTTCTAGTTGGTCACTAACTTAAACTTTTCTTCAAGTTGGTCGCTATATATTTTGTCAATCTGACTACCGGAAAATGTGACGTGCAGTTTAGTCATTTGCCAACTAGCCTACTACATCAGCTTTTCCAATAGTCAAACTGAGGGCAATGGATAGAATCACCAAATTGTAATAAATGTTTAAGTTCAACGACCAATTTGGAAAACAATTTAAGTTCAATGACTAACATGATGTTTTACTAAGTTTAGGGACCACCAATGTTTCTAGCCTTCTTTTGGATGTTTTAACATTTGCAATTGAAGAAAAGCATCAAACTTTTGATTTGCATCAAATGCATGTAAGATATACATGTTACAGGTCAACAAGTTAAGTCTCTATCTCTCGTAAGCCATGAAATGATGAAAGAAAAAAAGCACTTCGGATTAGAGAATTTACCTACTACACGAAAGTGGCAAGTTTATTTTTCTAGCTCTCCCATTAAATGGCGCGTTCTTGAAGTTTTTGATATATCATATATGTAAATTCTAGAGGGGAATAATGGCTATGAGAAAGTTGAATTGGACTTGTATTGGAAACTAGCTAGTACATGCTATATGAGGGGACAATTGCTGGAATTCTTCCTGTATGAACTTGACATGCAAAGTCGAGTCAAGAAAGAATTCTTAGCTTCAGTAGCCAGTTCATTTCTAAGTGCTCCAAGTTTTTATGTGCCTGATACAGTTCATAGGCAACTTTCGTTGGGAGTCAGGATGGAAGATTGTACAGGATGGAAATGTTAAAGGGAATACCTACCAAGTTGCTTTAGTAGATGTTCAATACTCAGTACTGGACACAGACTGTATATAACGAACAGGAAGTTATCATTCATACAGTGATTCTCAAGCTGATAAAAATGGCGATCAGTCCATTTTGGATGGAGGAATCCTTCTGTGGTACATACTTTCCAGTTTTTACTATGATTAAGAAGATGGAATTTGGATTTCTTGTACTCGTTTCTTTGTATAGCAATAATCAGTGTAGCTGACATTTATCAGGAAAATGCTCAATTTGTTGTTATATAGTAAAGAGTTTATACATTGGATAGAAGGAATGTTCCGAAACTATTAGCTTACTGAATGCTATTTGTTGTTAACGAAGTTGCAATACTTGAACTAAATGAATACCAATTGGTGTGTATACTTTTGTGACTTGCTGCATCCATTTGCACACTATGAACTCTTACTGCTTATGCATCTTCATCCATCCTGAACTGAAAATTCAGTTCTGTGTAAATTACTTATTTTAAAAGTGACTCATACCCTAATCCTCAAAACAAGCAACTTATTCTTCACTTAACCAATCAAAACAAGTATTTGTTTTAGAACCTCTATACTTAAAAAGTAAACTTTCTAAGCTTTGCCAAACATGACGGGGGCTCGAAGCTTGCTGCATGTTTCCGTGCGCGCAGTCTTTCTAACAAGTGCTTACCCCAACATGAGTAAATTAAAATAACGTTCCCCATTCAAGAGTGAATCTCAAAACAATACAAAAAAGACCACTAAATATCACTTCTTAGAGCACCTACATTATCAAATTCTAATCCAAAAACCTACAGGCATTTTAAGCGCAAAATCTTTAGACCCCTGAATGAAGTACTGGCCTCAAATAGCTTTTCATTTTTTTCAATTAAGTATAAAAAGAATATGTATAGATAGTATAATCGAGCAACATCATATATTGAGAAATTGTCCATTAAAGATAATTCTTTTGAAGAAATTGTCATGTATGTGAGACGTAGATTCAAACACAGAAGCCATAACCACGGAGTGATCCATCTTCACGATCCATGCCCTAGATGGTTTTATCTTGGAAGATTTCTACATTTTACAAGCCTTGGTATCGTCGCATATTTCTCCCTATGAAGTAAAAAAGTAACACATTAGAGAATTGCTCTGTTATCTCAAGCTCAAGGATTTTAAAGAGAACTGTGTATCAAAGATACACTACGCTGAAAAACAAGAAAGAACACTCTGATGATATGATTTACCAGGAAGAAAATTTGCTCGTCTTCTTAAAGAGCAAAAGGTTATGAGAATATATTCACTTTCTAGCATGTATGAAGAACGAAGAAAAATGAAGATTATAATTGCAAGTGAATTCAGACCTTTTTCCTCCGCGCCTCCCAAACTTCTTCCAGAGGTGGTCGACCTGTGAGAAGAAGGCCGTCTGATGAAAACTAATACAGGAATGTGATGCTTATAATATAATGGTAATGATGTTCTCATGCATTGAGAGCTATAAGAGCCGAAATCAATAACTTAACTCTTCACACCCATCAGATTCAACAAAAAATTACTTCGTACTTTATGCTTATGAGAACACATAAATGGACAAGATTTTAGTTCTTTCTTTTTCTTCTTTAATAGTGTGCAATGTTGTATAATCTAGGAGATAACAACTAACAAGAAAAGAAGTTCCACCTGTAACTTGAAGACGATATTTAGCCCACACGCCATAAATGGCATCAGCTATGGTCGCAACCTGTCGACATCATACTTCTTATTATTAAGAATTTATGCGTATGAATGAAGTAGATAAGTTTCCAATTAAGGAAAAGGTATGCCAGAAACTCCCACTTAAATATCAATCAAACATAAAAATTATGCTTACAGGTTCATATTTGGTTATAGCGTACACCCAGCCCAAATCGACAGCATCATAGAGTTTTCTGAATGCCTGCATACACACAATTCCATAAAGCTAGCTATCAATTTTCAGAAATTAGTTTTTGCTAGAGTAAGATGAAAATTTGACCAGGTATTTAAAAACATTCTTAAGATATTACTTTCCAGAAGCATGTACATATAGTAAGCACAAAAAACGTAGATTCGTCAAGTTATTAAGCATTTATTCTTATAATTGTACCTCAATATCCATCACAACAGTCCCGTCTGATTGAATTGCATGAATTCTTCCCATAACCTAACAAATAAGGGAACATTAATATGACTAAGCAAAGCATTAAAGAAACATGGACGCGTGTATGTAAATATGATCTTAATAGACAGGGAATCCTATAATGTTGGAGAAAGCTTTACGCTAACTATCAACCTTCTTTTGCCTGAACTGAAACCGGCAATGAAAAACATATTTTTAGGGGTTTTGGTTTTGGGGGGGGGGGGGGGGGGGGGGGGGGAGGGAGGGAGGGGGGGGGGGGGGGGGGGGGGGGGGGGGGNCATGCAAAAGACTATAAAACTCGCCCTTATTGAACCAATTGATCCAATGAATTTACCAGCACAGGGATTCATGCAAAAGACTATAAAACTCGCCCTTATTGAACCAATTGATCCAATGAATTTACCAGCACAGGGATTCATGCAAAAGACTATAAAACTCGCCCTTATTGAACCAATTGATCCAATGAATTTACCAGCACAGGGATTCATGCAAAAGACTATAAAACTCGCCCTTATTGATCCAATGAATTTACCAGCACAGGGATTCATGCAAAAGACTATAAATTATTAAATTCCAAACTTTAGAGGCAACATACGGTTTTATAATCAAGTCCTTCATTCTCCTCGGGAGTGTATTCTTCTGAACTTATGTCGACAAATTTGATTGTTCCGTAAATTTTGTTCCTCTCTCTTAGCATGTTCACCTACCAAAAGTAGATAAAACTCTGCTTCAAATGACATCAAATTAGCTTAATGGTACACAAGGTAAAATTGAGTACAATATTGGGAGAAAAGAGCATGTTTGTTTGGTACGTAGCACCAGTCAGAAAAGAACATTAAAAAAACATTAACTACTTCTTAGTCCCGTTCACTACCATCCAATCCAACTTATCAAATAGGAATACCTCGCGCATACACAGTGGGCATTCCCCATCATAAAGCATTTTAATCTTCCAATTCTGTGATGATTCTTCTCCATTTCGTTTCTTGGACACCACAGGATCCACGGATGTTCCACTTACTGCCCTAATCGAATATTTTAATCCTGGGAAAAAGAGATGGGTAGATATTAAACAGATGGAATAAAGACAAAAACACTTGTAACCACGTCCATGGCGACCCATATTCCCAGCTAGGTAGTTATATGGAACCAATTTTATACTGAAAGTAGGGCCTCCCAAATGAGGGTCATCCCATTTGATCCGATACCAACTGTAACAACCATATTGGTTGGGTATAGCTTACCTTTAAAACCGTCTTGCAAGGAGACGAAATATGCCTTAGGCCAGCGGCGTGTGATACAATTGGGATCAGCAGAGCATATTCGGGAAATCTTAAATTTTAATTTAAGCTCGTTAAACATATTTTTTATTGACACATCTTGTGGGATCACAACCTATTGCTCATCTATTATTCACATATATACTTAAAATCACTACCAAATTCTTTCCCTCCTTTAAATGGGGAAAAAGAAAGTTAATACACAAACAACCTTTAACAGATGAAAACAAAGAAACCCAGATTCACCTCACCAGAATACTTCAATCCGTCTTAAGTTCAAACGAGCAATTGAATTTTAAGAAAAAATATATGATCATTAAATCACGAGCCCAGTAAAAATATACATATGATAATTAACATATATGATATACCTGTTTGATTATGTGAAATTGGATTTAATCTTCTACGTGGGCTTGAAACAGAAACATTATATATCGTTCGGAGATAACAAGGAATTGTAACCAGAGATGAATTGGCTTGTCTTCCAACACGAATTGCTCCCCGTAATGCCATTTTCTTGATAATAATTTTGCTTTTCTTTCTTTTATTTGTGTATTGTGTGCATGCTGTTTTGTAACGAAAGTGTCCACGTGGCAACACTTGCTTCATCAGAATGATTGGCAGTAATTAAGGTTGCAAGGAAATACGTTTAGAATACATTCTTTAAAGTATATTTGGTGCTATTTATGTCAATTGTACTTTGTACAAATGGGTCCAAGTAAAGATGCTTTGGGTTGGTCATCGTACTGGATTGTTCTCGGTCCGAAGAGTCCAAAAGACCTGTGGCGTCGTTTTAAATTATGGATTGAATAGAAATATGGTAAAAGTATAGGGACCAAATTGTAAAATGTTAAGGGCCGTTCTCTTTACTGTTTTCAATTTTTTTAAAACAGTGAAAACGCATTCTTTTTCGAAAACACGTTTTTAAAAACAAAAAAAAAGTTTGAAAACAGAAAACATCGATGTTTACGTTTTGACCGTTTTCTGTACAAAACACGAGAAAAGTATTAAAACACGGAAAACGCACCAGTAGACTCTCTTCCTTCTCTTTTCTTCCAATCCTCTTCCTTCTCTTTCTTCCAATTCCGTCTCTTCCTTCTTTCTTCTTGACGTCGGTGACCCATTCATCTACAGCTGCAACCGGCGACGAAGGAGATGGGCCAGTGCCAACACGAGCGCGGGCATGGGGAGGCGATGGAATGAAAACGCGAAAACGCCTCTTTTTCCTTTTCCTCCATCACCCGCCACCTAAGCCGTCGGACCGCTACACCATAGGCACCCCCTCACCTCCTTCTACAACCTCCGACCATCGCCTGCCCACAGACCGTCGAAAACTCCTCCAAATTCCCCGCTCGATTCAGTGGACAGATTTGGGGATTCAAATCCGAAGGGTACATTGATGGAAAAAAACAATAGGAGGCTCAATGATTGCTTGAGATACTGCATTGGGGGTGATAGACTTGAGAAGGTATGTTTAATTTAAGATCCTTGTTGAGCTTAAATTTGATGCTTATTTATCGGTGGAGTTGAATTTTGAGTTGGTTCAGTGTCTAATTGGGATTTTTGTTCAGGATTAATGTTGTATTTGAGTTGTTATTAACTCTGTCTAATTGGGATTTTTGTTCAGAATTTCTGATTTAGCTTATATTTGGTCGATGTAAAAACTGCAAAAATAGTTGTTTGTTTCTATGTTTATTGTCTCTGGCCCATAATTCTACATCACAGACAACCCTGTAATAACAATTCTCTCTCTATTGGCAAGAAAAAGTGTTGCAGTGGTAAATTACAATGTAGAACTGTTAACAAATCATGTTATCGGTGTGTTTTGTAGGCTGAACAAGAAACTGATGAGGTTTATGCACAAATTACTCTGATGCCAGAAGTAGAAGTAAAAAATAAGTCTAGCTTCTTTTTTATTGGAAAATTTGTTGAGTATAATCATGAATTATTCTCTTGCGCACTATGTTTTGTTTTCTCATCATTGTCAGGTTTTAATTTAGAAGCTTTTTATTCTTGTTCCTCAAAAATGGTTGGATATTTGATTTTATATATGTATGGACAGATCACTTTTCATCTGACAGTGAAGCAACTGATGAGCTTTGATCCCTATGAATGGATTGAGAATCTGATGAAAGAATACATGATAGTCATTGAAGGATTCTTCACCATTCCTTTACCAATATTTTCAACCACATATAGCAGGGCCATCTAAGTAAATATTTTTCACCCTCATTCCTTCCCTTTTTTCTTTCACAAAATATATTAACTTTTTGTGGTATTTGAAGGCTAGAGGAAAGGTGGCTGAGGCTTTGGGATTGGTGGTGAGGGCGAGGAGGAGGGAGAGTGAGAAAGGGGAAAGAAAAAATGACATGTTGGTGGCGTTGCTCGATGAAGAAGGCGAGCAGGGTTGTCCGACGAGGAAATTATTGATTTTATGGTGGCTTTGTTGGGTTATGAGACAACTTCTACAATAATGACACTCGCCGTTAAATTCCTCACCGATACACCCCGTGCCTTGGCTCAACTCAAGGTTAGTTGTTTGTTTACTAGAAATCCATTTTTCAGAGTTCTATTGCTACTTATCTTTTTCTCTCAAATAGAAATTCAAAGTTGTATTACTACCCAGCAAACACCGAGCCAAGAACTGGTTTTCCTTTTTCTTATGTATTGTTATTGTCTTATCAAAACTCTGATTATAGGGGAGCGAATGGGGAGTTATATGTTGGAGTTAGACTTCATGTTTGTCAACAGAGCTCCATGAACTATCTTTGAGAACTAGTTTTGTTGAGAGTTAAGTTAGCTGGTTAGTTTTGTATTCTACTTTTTATTTCTCATTTTAAGCCTCGATGCTCGATGAAGTAATAGAATACCTAAAACAACTTCAAGCTCAAGTTCAGATGATTAGTAGAATGAACATGTCATCTATGATGTTGCCTTTGGCAATGAAATAACAGCTTCAAATGCCTATGATGTCTCCCATGGAAATGTTCGGAATGGGAATGGCTCAATTGGGAATGGGATTCATGGACATCAACACAATTGACTGTGCCGAAATGCCTCCAGTTCTATCTCCTCCTCCGGCAGCCTTCATGCCTGTGCCATCATGGGATAATCCTAGTAATTAATGCGAGAGCAAACCTAGAAGGGAGTTTTTAATTAAATTGAAATTATTTTAATCTGTATAAGGTATCATTTTTATTTATTTTGGTTAAGGTATCATTTTTATTTATTTTTGGTTAACTTGCCGATCGTATGATGTCTTTTAGTTATCTATTTCGTCTGTTGGATTGTAAAAGGAGTGCAAATCATGTATTAATTTTTCTTTTCTATAGCGTTAGAAATATTGGAAACAATTTTTTGGATAAATACCTATGAATTTTAGATTTCAAGTTTTCTAGTGTGTTATAATTGATTTCTATTCATAAAATAACTACTGAAGCTCGCCTTAATTAATTTTGTACATAAATATTAATAATAAAAAGGAACTTTTAACAATCATGTACCAAATTAGTAGTAGGTACAAGGCATGTATATCTTGTTCTATTAATCNGCCTTAATTAATTTTGTACATAAATCCTTACAATATATAAAAGTGGAGGTTTTTAGGCACTGTTCTTAAGCCAATTGGCCATCTTGAGCCTAGCCATTTTCGTTAGCCGGTACGTCTAGCCGTGTGAGCCGAGGTATGAGATATTTTTTTTTTTCTGATTTTACTGTTGTCCTTTTCGTCAACATACTTTCTTTTATTTATCTTCACGCTACCTTCACTTGGTTCATTTTCACACGCAACATGAACGCCCCTTGTCCATTTTCCTTTCCAATTTTATTCATTTCCGAAGTCGGAGCCTCCAAGACCTATCCACTGTAAGCTAGAACCATCTGCCTCCATTTCATCCAGAAAATTGAGCACAACCAACATCAGGTCTTCTACAGCTTATGAAGTTCCTGCTGTTTTTAAAAGAGTTCTTTGGATTTGCGATGTGTGGGTTTCGAGGTAGAAGATTTGGTGCTTTGGACATGTTTTGAGGTAGTCTATGGATGAAGTTTCAAATCTTGGGCTTTGATTTCTATTATTTTGCTTTATTCAGCTTGGGATTGGTCGGGGTATGTTGTAAATTTCCATAGATTGGGCATTTCTTGTTTTACTATCAATTATATTCTCCATTTTTGTTTTTCTGTCTGTCTCTCTCTCTCTCTTATTATAATCCCTATTTTTTGTTCTTATTCGTATTTT
>CAIGRO010244857.1:0-12241 GCA_903798355.1 Fraxinus baroniana
TTCTTGGGGAGTGTGAGTTCTCTAGGGTATCTTTGGAGTGTTCTTTGTTGGTTACTGTACTATTTGTTCTTGGTCTCACGTCGTCACTAATTTTCTTAGATGATTACTCTGATTTGAATTTCTACTTCGTGGGCACAAATATTGTCACTATCGCCAGTTCATGATTGCAAATTGTTACTTTTACCAGTATCACTTTGAGGGGGATGTCAATGTGATTGAATAAGATTACAGAGACCGTCGAAGATTACGATTGAATAAGATTACGGAGATATATATATATATATATATATTGTTTTTACCATATTTAGTTATGATTTTAGTTCTATATAATGAGAGAACCAATCGAGTCTTATTGAATATTATTGTATATATTTGACACTTGCATATGCTGGTGCTCCCATACATAAGTCACGACCAAATCATCAAAGTATCATATGTAGCCCTGTCCACAGGCTTCCCCTCACATACTGCACTTGTAATAACCCCAATAAGTGAGCCGTGCCTGAACTGTGCATCATGCATTCCACTCTTTAAATATGTGTGTGTGCATTAAATGCATGTGTATATAAATTTTAGCAAAAAACCATTCTTTTACATGTAATTAATGATGGTAACATCACTTGCCTAGTATAGATTTGATGTTAAAATGACTTCTTAAATTTGTGGAAAACCAAATTATTTTTCTATTGATTACTGGTATATATTTGATTATTCTGTTAAGTCCAACAAATTTCCTTTTTCTCTTGCTGCTCTAGTTTTCAATTACATCAATAACCAATCCTTTATTGTTGACTTAGGTTCTACCTCATAGATAATAAATGATGCTGTTAAATCTTGCAATTGAAACAGTTTATATTATTCATACTAGCACGTGTCATTTCTAATAAGGGGAAACTGGATTTAAAAGATGAAATGGGTCATCTTCATTTGGAGAAAAAAATATTATCTATAGGGGACTATAGGATTCCATCTTAAAATTGTTGTATATGCCTTGAGTTTGAATTCGTCTCTTTTGTTGTCCTCTACTTCAATAGAAATTAGAAATAAACGGTATGAGCGTTTGTTCTGCAGCATTAAAGTCTAACCTACTACGTCTACCATATTCAGGGGCAGACCATAGTGCCGAAGAATTGGATTATAGCCCAATGTCAAGTTTGGCTTAAATAGTATTTGTAACTTTATAAAAATTGTTATAGCTCAGTCAAAAGCCCAAGTCGAGGATATCCAAATATCTAGCCAACCCTTAAGCACAGTTCTAGATTCACTCTATTTATGGATCTTCCTCCAGCGAAAAAGAATGAGAATCACAGTGTGGCCGAAATTAATCGTCCAGAGTAAAATTTGTGAGTCTTCTGCTTTGATTGGTGGAGACGTATGGGCATGACTGTTGAAAATGTTGTTCAAGAAAATTAATAAACGAATGTACAAGGAATGAAGAGAAGATTGCCAAAAATTTGGCATATGCGATCGCATAGGCAAAGAGCTATGCGGTTGCATAGTCGCTTTCAGGGATTAATTCCCCGGTAAATTGCATATCTATGCGACCGCATAGATTTGCTCTATGTGGTCGCATAGAGTAAAAATAGAGCCGTTAGGGTAGTTTATTTTTTGAAATGTGGCAGCTTTTGGAGGGTAATTTGCAACTGTTCTACAAGTGTTTTGGCACCTATTCGTGGGGGGTATTGACCAAGATCTATAAATAGGTTGCTAAAGATCAATACAAGTAAGAAAAACATAAATGAGTAACATATGGAAACCTTGCAAAACATATGTGAAAGATCATTCATTCCAAAATCGAGAAAATCAAGTTTTCTTCATCCATATTCATTTCTCTCCTCGTGTTCTTGAAGTTTTGGAGAATCACACTAGTGTTTAAGTGCTGAATTCTTTTTAAGGCTTGATTAATCGTACAAACTATTTGTTGGAAGACCTTTAAGCACCAAATTGTTTAGAAGAGGGGGCAAATATCGTTTGAGGATAACGATATTCGTGTTTGAGCCTTTCATGTCATTGGAGTTCCTGATTATTTGCATCGATTTCTACCAATCTCTTTTATGGAAGATCAAATTACTACAATCGTAGAGACTGCAATATGAGAAAACATCAAGATAAGTTCTTTTGTTTGTTTTCATTGTTGGATTAATATTTGGTCTTAGTTTCATTTATCACGGTGCTGTTATTAATCTTGATTTCTTCTCCATTCCTCTCATAGGGAAAATATTCCCAACAATGACATCCGCTTTTTCCTTGGCTAATCCTTTCATAAGTTCCTAACTTACAATTCAAACATACAGATATCCTACCTGCTTGCCTTTTTAAGAAC
The DNA here is from genome assembly GCA_903798355.1 of Fraxinus baroniana. Lineage (NCBI taxonomy): Eukaryota > Viridiplantae > Streptophyta > Magnoliopsida > Lamiales > Oleaceae > Fraxinus > Fraxinus baroniana. The sequence goes on from CAIGRO010244857.1 coordinate 2,324, forward strand.
ACACGGAGAGAGATGGGTAGAAAAGGCGTTGAAACCATAGGTAGGTCTATTTTTATTGCGTCCAGCTGTACTAAGTTGAATACACAGGTTTAAAATGGCTTGCAAAAAGGGAAAAATCGAAGATGAGCCCTACAGAGGACTTTGCACTCAAATTGGTGGAGTACTTGGTTGGTCCTCTCTTGCCTTACGGATTATCATACTGATCTTTATCTTCAGCAAGTTGTTGCCAGACAGATGTGTTTTAATTTTGTGTTTTTTGTGTCTTATCTGTTAATTTGATCTAATAACGATTGCTGAACTAATACTCATTATTCAAAAGCTGACACTATTCTTGATTTGAAGGCAGAAGGAACTACAATTGTCTAGATGCTAAGTTTTGGTTCTTTAACACTGTGATCGGTGAAAATATTATAAATCACCTCAAATTTGAGGTCCTCATATATCATTAAAATGGGTGAAACAAATGTCGATCTGGGGTCAATAGGATACCTTGGGGATGTTGCTGAAATGTCTCTCAGAACAACAAACCACACAAAGAGCAGTTTCCTTGTGGATTGACATATAACAAAGGTCCTCATCATCAAGTCGGGCACATTGGAAAGATTCATAGATGGGACTTTGGACTTCAACTTCATTGCAAACCAATGATCGTCCATGTTCAGTGTCCTCAATTTGCAAATAACTTCCCCATAGTATATTGGATCTAACTTCAACTAACGTTGTAGTGGTGCCACTCTGCTTTCATTGTCGTCTACATTTTGAAACATTCCACCGTGCGACATAAATATCAAGCTTTTGGTCAAATCTGAAATAGCCAAAAACCAACAATCAACATCCAATTTCATCTTAACAAAGTAAAGTTTCAATACTGTCAAAATGCACGAAAGCATGTGAATGGCAAAAAATGTTCGAAACTTTATTGTGCATAAATCATATTCGAATAACTAATATTTTACGTGCATAAACTTGAACAAATTTTTGATTTACCGAAATCAAATATGTAAAGTAGAAATATGGAAACGAGAAATGTGGGAACACGAATTCGGTCGAGCCACAAGTTTGACTTGTTTTCTTTACGACGACAATGTCCCTTGTGAGTACTCATCTACCAACATACAATAATGACTACGTCTTGCAATAGGAGCAGTCCAAATTACATGGACTAGCGAACATGCTAATGTTTTGAACTATCTTTATATGATACTCAACTCAAAATAAATACAAAAAGTATTTTGAAGTGACTATACATCAATATGATAATGCAGGGATGAAATGAATGACTAAAGTTCCAATCTTCGGGGTTATATATATAATAATTCTAAAAAAACATGTCTCATTGAAGAAAAAAAAAAAAAAAGAACTCCTCATCCGTGCGTTGTGTGTGCCACATGTGTTTGCATTTATTTCACATATAAAAAAAATAAAAAAATAAAAATAAATAAAATCAATTAAATGCAAACAATGATGGTAAAATCACTTGTCTTTTTTAGTATAGATTTGATGGTAAAATAACTTCCTTTTTCGAAGTAAAAACTACCAGCATGCATCGTGCTTACATTGAGCATTGTGCATGTCATCATTAAATATGTTTATTTGTATTAAACACGTGTGTATATAATTTAAAAAATCATTCATTTACACATAAATAATGATGGCAAAATCACATGTCTTGTCTTGTATAGATTTGACATAAAATGACTTCTCATATTTGTAGAAAACCAAATCATTTTGCTATTGATTACCTGTATTGATCTGATTATTCTTTTAAGTCTAGTGATTCTTATTCTCTTCCTGATCTAGTTTTCAGTTGCATCAATGATCAATCCTTTGTTGTTGAACATCTTGCAATGAAAACAGTCTTTAATATACAAGCACACTTCATTTCTAATAAGTGCAAATTGGATTTAAAAGATGAAATGGCAGTGCAGGTACGCCGCCTGGTAGGTCACCTGGACTGCCAAACGGCTCCAATGGTAATGTTATTCTCTTAACTAATTTTGATGGTTGTAATTCGGATTTCCTGAGTTTTGTTTGATCTATTTCAGATCTAAAAGACCCCTATGAATGGTTATAACATTTGGGAAATGCACAACAAGAATTTATAAATGGATTCAAGTTTTTCTTTGACTATACGTGTGACAAGTAATAGAATTTTACTTTGTAGTCTCTTCTTCCACCTAGATGTTTCTTTCTTATTTTTCACTATTCTTTTCATTAAAATTCAAGCTTTATATTTTTTCATACTTCAGAAATAGAATATAAAGCCTCTTGTATTGGTTTATCAAGTTTTTGGTGTTCAGATTTGTTGTCGTGAGTGCATAAATACATACGTACATACAAACAATTCGCTCAATTCTAATGTATCTTGGAGGCTTATTTGGATCCCCTGTGCACTTTTGGTGAGGGGCAAATATAATCTTAACGAGAGCGTCATCATTTTTCCTGGAATTATATGGGAGATTATTTATTTCAAGCCATTGCAAAGGAGTATCTAAAAGAAGAAATAATTTGTGCGATTGAGATTTAGTGAAAATTGTGTCTTTTCCATTGATTGGTGGAGCATAGGGCACAACATCATCTTTTCCAGCAGTATTCTTTCAGTAGTTCCTAATTTACATTTCAAACATACAGGTACCTTATCCGATCGTCTTTTTACACATTGAGATAGATGAATGGCAAAAGAACTGAATCCATAGGTAGGTCTATTATTATTGTGACGTAACTGTACTAAGTTTTATAAACTGGTTTAAATTGGGTTGGAGTTTAGAAACAAACAAAATAATCTTGTACTCATACTGATGGAGTACTTGGCGGATCCTCTATTATCTTAAAGATTGAAGATAATCCTCTTGATCTTTCCATTAGCTATTGTTAAACAGGTCTGATTTCGTACTTTTTTGTGTCCATGTGTTATTTGATCTGCTAAATTGCTGAGCTAATATTCATTTTTTGAAAGATATACAATTCTAATCTTTGTTGGAAATAAATAATTTTGGGAGGAAAGGCTAGAGAGAGAACACAAGAATTTCTTAAATGATACTTAAATTCTCTGGCTTGGCTATATTATCGAATGTCTCAAGCACAAGGCCTTATATAAGTACAGGGAGTCCCAAATAAATTCTATAAATTCAACTGACTAATTAATAACTTCTCATACATATTATGAATAGTAGGATAGAAAGAATCATGTGGATACATGAATAAAGCAAATACATAGATATTAAATAGATTAATTCATGAATCGAGTTTAATTTTCAACACCCCTTCTTAAACTTGATTACTTCTTGGTGACTCCAATCCAAGCACGCAATCTTGCAAAATCATCATTCTTTAATGGCTTGATAAAAATGTTTTTACTTGATCATTGGTCTTCACATAAGCAAGTTCAACTTCCTTCTTCTCAATGCACTTTCTAATGAAGGGAAATATTGTATCCATATGCTTGTTTGGATCATGGAACATGGGATTCTTACCCAAAGCAATAACTAACTTGTTATCAACATAAATTGGTGTAGCCTCGTTTTGGGGCAAATGAAGCATCTCCAACAACTTCCATGGCCAAATGGCATGACAAACACATGATGCAGCGAAAACATATTCAGCTTCAAAAGTAGAAATAGTCACAATGGGCTACTTCCTTGAACACGAAGTAAAGCGATGTTCTTGTGGTTCTTTTTCGATCATTATTAAAATTTGGGTGTGACCCGAATTCTATGTTGAAGATAATTGGGAATTCTAATTAAAGTGTATGTTAAAAGAAATGCTATTTGAAATGTTTTTTGGAATCCTATTCTCAATCTATTTGGGGAATTCTAGTTGAAATTCTATTTGAAAGCCTAGTTGGAAGTTGAAATTTATGTTGGACTTGAAGAGGACATTGGGATCAAGAAAATAAAGTTTTGAAGTAAATGACCCAAGAGTGGGAGCCATGGGAGGTTTTTGGTTCGACGCCGAGGTGCCACTTAGGGTTGTTTTTTGCCTGCACGATTTTTCCTCCTCTACTCCATTTTGGACACCATTTCTTATATTCTATTTCAACTACAACTATATTATTAGGGTTTGGATATCCCCTATTTTTTCCTATATATAGTTGGCTCTTCATTATGATTTATATCAAGTTAGACAAAGTTATAAACACAAATCTTTATATTTCTTCGTATTATAATAAAATCTCATTTACTGTGTCTTTGAGATCTTTACTTCATATTGTGGCATAATCTCTTATTTTCTCCAACCAATTGATATTGGATTAATCCGGTATCATCTTTGTTTCACAACAACTTGGTATCAGAGCTTATGAATTTGAAATTCTTGGGAAAATCGATGTTTTGATCAAGTTAATAGCTCAACTTGATCTTCCATGATGGCAACAATGAAGTATGATATTCCACTATTAGATAGCAACACAAGATTCTCTTTGTGGCAGGTAAAGATGCGAGTAATAGTCACTCAGATGGATTTGGATCACGCATTATTGGGATTTGACAAGAGGCCGACAACTTGAATTTCGGAGGAGAAACAACGAAGGGTTCTAAAGGCCCTATCTCAAATACACCTTCATTTTTCAAATAATATTCTTTAGGAAGTTTTGAAGGAGAATCAACCCCTGCATTATGGTTAAAATTGAAACAATTATACATGACGAAGAGTCTTACTAGCAAATTACATCTGAAACAACAACATCTATATTCTCATCGTATGACAGAACATACATCTCTTGAGGATCACCTAGTTGCTTTTACGAAAATAGTTGTTGATTTGGAGACCTCGGAGTTCAAATGTGATGAAGAAGACATGTGATTGATTTTATTTTGTTCATTGCTCTCTTCATACGTGTCTTTTAGAGACATGATTTTATACAGTTGCGATACTTTCACCATTAAGGAAGTGTATGACGCTCTATATTTAAAGAAGAAGATGAAGCATAAATAGGTAATTAAATAGATTTTAATAATAGGTTAAAGTCACGATAACATAGAGTTTATGGTCACAATACGTACTTATCACAAATCACAAATTTTATAGGTCACAACTTATTTATATGTCACAAATTATCAAATTAATTGGGCATAACTTATTTTTCGTTCAGAAATCAAAAAATTTATAGGATCACAAATTATTAAATTAATTGGTTATAACTTATTTCTCGATCATAAATCACAAATTTTATAGGTCACAAGTTATTTTTCAATCACGAATTAACAAATTAATTGGTCACAACTTATTTATTTGTCACAAATTATTAAATTAATTTGTCACAACTTATTTCACGATCATAAATTATAAAATTATCTCGTCAAAATTACTCAATTAAATGGTGACAAATCACCCTTCATCTTCCCAACCTCACTCCCCACCCCTCCACCACCATTGGCACTACCCAAAACACATGGCCGCCTTAGATCCACAACCACCTTTAACCAACCATAATCATCACTACCTGCACCCTAACCCCACATCCATTACCCCACAACCACCACACCATCACCAGCACCACCACTACCTGCAAATCACCACCACCATCGTAGATTCACGCCACAAACACATCACGCCCAACAACACTATCGCAGACACAATGATAATGCACGACATGCAAATCCACAACCGACCACTGCACACATATCACCCGACTAGCACCACCACACCACAACCTAACACCACATATGCTAGCACCAAGAAGCAACACATATCCATGCGCACGCATAGCGACTTGGCTCGGCTATACCGTATAAGGGCAATTGGTGTCGCTGCACCATACAAAGGAAATTGGCAATGCTGATCATCATTGTCGCAGCTTCCAAGAAAAGAAGAAGATCAAAATAGCAGCTTCATGAAGGGAGAAGATGGGAGTGCATGATGTGCAGCGTCAACTTGAAGAAGAAGAAGATCGTAAAAGCAGCTTTGTGAAGGGAGAAAACAAGAGAGCATGTTCTTCAGATTCATAATTACCATACTTTAAACATTTGTAATTATCCATCTCCTTGCGCCTGGTTTCAATTATAGAAGCAGAGAGAGTAAATACAGAAAAGTAAATTGAGAGCATAGAAAGAAACTGAATATAGAGATATTTGAGCTGATGTGCGGTAATAGAGAAGGAGAGAGAGTGAATACAAAGAGAGAGTGGGGAGAGAGATGGGATGTTGTGCGGTGAATGAGAGAGAAAGTTAGTAGAAATATAGAGTAGAGAGAGTGTAGATATAAAAATGATACACGACTTTTTTATATAATAATTATCTCCTGGTAATTGAAAAAAAAAAAAATTGAATCTGATTTCTTAATTTGAAAATTAAAATGTAGGGTTTTGGATAATATTCTCAGGAAAATTCGAAAAGGATCATATGTAGCCCTCTCCCCTAGCTTTCTTGCCGGGCATCCCTTCATATTACTGCACTTGTAATAAACCCGATATGGTGAACCCTCGATTGGCCTTTGACCATACTTCCTTTATGAATACTCACCCACTAGAATATACAGTGATTTTTGAGCTAATTGTTGGGACTCTAATTGTCCTCTTCAACCTAGACTTCTTCTTGCAGTGGCATCGCCGGAGATCGGAGAGGTGTACTCCTAGCATTTCTTCCCATATAGTGGTTTTTCTGGCGAAGATGGTTACCCACCTTTACTGTTTGGCACACTTCCTTTACTAGTGATAGATGAAAGAAATGTCGACAATGAGTTCCCTTATGTCAACAACACACAGATAAGCTGATACCCTCCCTACACTAACAAAAGGGGTGGAACCCACCATGCTTGGCTTGGTAAAATCAAGGGTAAATACCGATATCAGTACTGGTTCCAGCGCCACCTTAGCCTCTGGAGTTATAGCGAAGAGATTAATGTTCTGAGGCTAAACCTAATAAATAATTCGTAAGGTGGCTCAACACTTTTGCAACTGTTTGAGCTCCATTAAAATGAGATTTTGGAGGAAAATGTGTCTTGGAATAGTAATTTTTTGAAGAATGTGTGGTTAAAAAATGAGAAAAAATTTGGAGTTTCTGTGTAACATTATTTTATGGAAGAATGTGTGGGAAAATGATTTTGAAAAATGGTGCCCAAATAGGGGCTCTAGGAATTTTACAGTCCCAGAAATTACCAAGAACAACAAAATAACAAATGAACACAAGTATTTTTTGCCCGGATGTTCACCAATAATTTGGCTACGCACCCGTTGAGCATTCACCTTAGTGAATAACGCTCCACTCCACTAGTATAGAACAGATTCATCGTTTACAAGACTGAACAAACCAAGATCTCACATAAAACGGCCCTCAGACTCTCTTTTCTCTCTATTTCNGCTACGCACCCGTTGAGCATTCACCTTAGTGAATAACGCTCTAATTCACTAGAATAGAGAAAAGTTCAAGTACAAGAATTAGAGACCCAAGAATCACTCGAAATAGCCCTCAGCCTAATCTCTCATTTTCTCCATTTTACATATTACACCAAGTAACCAACCGTACTTCTGCTCACCAAGAACCAGAAAAAACATAGACTAGAATACTGTAATCAACCCTAGATATCACCAAGATTATCTACCCTAAAGATTACATATTGAAAACCAAAAGTTTTCATTAGAGAGAGAAAATACAGAAAGTCTCGAAAGAGAGAAAACCCAAGAAAATCGCCTTCAACAATAGAAGAGTCTGGAGACTTATAGATCCATCGTGCATCCAACGATTGTGCCAACACCACGTGTCATAATCTCAGTAGCTTTCTCAAACCAAAAAGCGTGTTTAAGTGAAATGCGAGAAACAACAGTAATGGGATACCCCGGGTCACACTCATCAAAGGCTAATAGGTTGAATCAATTGGGCTGGATGAGAAGATGTTAAGTAGACTTTCAACAGGGGCTTTGTAAGTTGTCTATAGTTTTAAGACAGAATATGACAGCTTTCATGAAATTCATGAATTAAGGTGAATTTATGGAACTGAAAGACACTCAATATCTGCTTTCAACCATAGAGAAAGCAATCAAGGATGTATGCGATAAATATGTAGCTCTAGACCCATCCAAAGATGTTCCAAATATAGATGGATGGCTAATTTTGAATATTGTTGTGTTACTGACTGATTCAAAAGGAAATTGTTTGCTCTATTTGGTAGCTTCGCTGAGGATGTCTTAGGTCGAGGTTGAGATAAGACATAGGGGCACTAGCCAGCTTTTTTTCGACGGGTCACTTTTTCAAAGTAATAACTCCTTGTGCATGCATCGTGCGTGCTACTGTTTGAACATATGTGTGCGCATCAAATTCATGTATATAAAAATTAGAAGACCATTCATTTACGTGCGATTAATGATGGTAACATCACTTGTCTAGTATAGATTTGATGTTAAAATGGCTTCTTAAATTTGTGAAAAACCAAATTATTTTTCTTTTGAGTACTGGTATATATTTGATTATTCTTTTTAAGTCTAATGAATTTCCTTGTTCTCTTGCTGCTCTAGTCTTCAATTACATCAATTACTAATCATTTGTTGTTGACTCTGGCTCTACCTCGTAGATAACAAATGATGTTCTTACACCTTGCAATGGAAACAGTCTGATGCGGACATCATTGGATCCTTCGAGATTTATTTTTATTGTCATCAAGATTTATTTTTATTAGACCTTGTCATTTATGTTTCTATTTTTTTATTATTGGGCTTGTAGTAGTGGGTTGACTCAAACCCTTCATTTAGCTAGGTTTTCACTATTTAAACAGTTTTTATATTACAATTTAGATAGTTGATGAATTGATTAAAAGCGTGATTGGCGGCTGCCTCGTTTTTCTCCCTTCTGTTTCTTCTCACAGCTTCTTCCCCCTCCCCTGTTTCTTTCTCCTCTGCTTCATTCTTAATTCTTTTGTTTGGTGATGACTCTTCTTGATTCTACATCACTGTCTACCTATCTTTCATACTAGAACATGTCATTTCTAATAAGGGGAGGCTGGATTGAAAAGATGAAATGGGTATTTTCTTGATTTGAAGAAATAACTATTATCTATAGGGGAATATAGAATTCCAATCTTAAAATGATTGTACAAGCCTCGAAAGTAGTCTCTTTCGTTGTCCTCTACTTCAATAGAAATTAGAAAAAAATTGTATGAGTGTTTGTTCTGTGGCCTAAAAGGCCAACCTACTACATCTACTGTATCCAAGGGCAGACCATAGCGCCGAAGAATTAGGCTATAGCCAAATGTCGAGTTTGGCTTAAATTATGTTGCCGCAATGTTTGCCATCTAAATAATGGAATATAGTGTAACTATTAATTCTCCATAACTAGTGATTTACTTATAGCATCTACACTCGCTAAAAGAAAAGTAATTTTGAGAATGGAAACTCGTGATGAATAAATAAAAACAAACGGTCACTAACTAATCCTTTGGGCAAGATTTCATTCCACAAAAACTAGTTGCCTTGGTTGGAACACCACCAATGGCAAACCAAATTGTATTCCCAATAAATTTGGGTTGTCTACAAATTATTATTCCTATAATACTTGGTTGCAAAATCTCTTATATTTCTGGAAGCATTGATGTTTTGGACTAATTTGTATTAGCTATATGTTGGAACACGGTGCAAGTATTGATTTTATTACTAACGTAAAGTATTGATTCTCTGACTAAAGGTGGCTTTACTTTTACTTACATATTGTAAAAGTTGAAATTCAATCCAACCCAACCTAATTAAGTATCGGTCGGGTTGGGTTGAGTTGGTCAATTTGGGACAATATGTAAACGAAGATTAAAATAGACGAATCGGGTTGGGCGGATTTATAATTGACTCGTGACTTATATAATATTAGGTCTCTATAGTTGCAATGACAAAAAAAAATCTGAATTATTTTGGCATTTCATGCCCATAAATGTTATATGGACTTGATACTAAATTATATGAAGCCAAGAAATGTTAATTTTTGTAAAATGCATTCTATCCAA
>CAIGRO010244872.1:0-24505 GCA_903798355.1 Fraxinus baroniana
AATGGCCTCCCGCTCGACCTCATGCCGACCTTAAAAGAGGCCTTTGACATCGCAGAACCCGAATTTGCCAATATTTTATCATCAATAAAGCCTGACTTGCTAATCTATGATTTCCTCCAGCCTTGGGCACCACTTGCTGCCTCTGTCAAAAATATCCCAGCAGTTAAGTTCATTACCAGCAGTTCCACGATGACGTCTTTCATGTTTCATTATTTCAAAAGGCCAGGTATCGAGTTCCCCTTTCCGAAGATTTATTTTCGTGATTATGAGAGTAAGCTTTTAAATTGCTAGCTTGTGCATCGGATCCACGAGAAAAAGATCGTGTTTCCGAGGGTGTTGTGAGGTCTTGCAAAATTGTTCTGATAAAGGGTTCTAGAAAAACTGAGGCGAAGTACATTGATTATGTAACTGAATTAGTTGGAAAGAACCGAGCCCTGTTGATGAGAATTCCGAGATCATAACAAAAAAGAAAAGAAATCCACTGTTTTTGTTTCCTTTGGTAGTGAATATTTTCTTTCCAAAGAAGACACTGAAGAAATTGCTCGAGGTTTAGAACTAAGCAACATTAACTTCATATGGGTTGTGAGGTTTCCTAAAGGTGTGGAACGTAAACTCGAGGAGACACTCCCAAAAGGGTATCTTGAAAGAGTTAGCGAGAGAGGATTGGTGGTCGAGGGATGGGCCCCGCAGTTGAATATTCTAGGACATGAAAATATTGGGGGATTTTTAAGTCACTGTGGATGGAATGGAACTCAGTTTTGGAGAGTATGCATCTTGGCATTCCTATTATTGCAGTGCTTATGCATCTTGACCAGCCTATCAATGCCAGATTGCCAGATTTGTTGAAGATATTGGTGTTGGTGTGGAGGTGGTGAGGGACTCGAAGGGACAGCTTCACAGAGAGAGAGTGGCTTATCGAGCAAGTTGTGATGGGAAAAAGTGGAGAATTTGCAAGGAAAAAAGCTGATGAAATGAAAGTGAAAACGAAGATCAAGAAATTGATGATGTTGTAGCAGAGTTAGTCGAGGTTTGCACCAGCAGTCCTAGCAGTTAATAGTTGGGTCAGTATTTGTTTTTTTGTTAAGTTCTTCCTCATTTAAATGTCAGGGCTGATATTAGACTTTCTTGTCTTGTTTTGTGCTCATACTGATAATTTCATTCAGTGCGTTTCACTATCTGACTTTCAATTAGTTATAAATTTGATTACAATTTTTAGAATTTTAAAGTTATATTCACATGGTTCGTCGATAGTTTCGTGTTGTTTTAGTCACACTAAAACAAAATGCTCGTTTCTTGTTTTTTCTTCCTCTAGCAATGGATGCTATGGAAGTTCTTATTAAGAAAATGCAGAAAATTCAAGACTAGAAAAACTTTGATATGCATGACACGCATGAAGGGCAAAAACAGTAAACATAATCGCATATCTAAGTAACACAAAACAAATATAATACAGTGACATAACCAGGAAGTGAATACTCCATACATCACAATACAGAACATGACCATTCAAAAACAGGATTCACTTCAAAGGAGGCATTTGAAGTTAGGGAAGATTTACAATCATAATAGTATATTGGTTTAACATTTAGAGAGGACCTGAAAACTGTGGATTGGATAAACTGGCTCTTGATTCGATGGTCTCGAGTACTTTTGCAACCTCAGACATTAATGGTCGTTTTTCTGGTATCACAGCTGTGCAACGCAGAGCAATCTCGAGAACTCCCAGCATTTGTTGTTGGGAGGAACTCGAAATCTTTGGGTCGAGAACTTTCAAGGCCCCGTCAGTGATGTTAATCTTTCGTCTTACCCACTTCACAACGTCAAGAGACTCCTCTGATTCTTCTCCTTTTTGTTCTGCTTTCCGGCCTGTTATGAGCTCTAACAGGATGACACCAAATCCATACGTGTCGTTTTTTTCTGTGGCTTTTTTCGTGTAACCATATTCTGCAGCAATGAAACAAGTATCAAATGAGGAATTTTTAAATCCGAGCATCAAAAAGACAATTTTAGAATTCAACATTATAGCCATCAGTAATAACATCCCACTGGGTAAAGATAGTACTAAGAAAACAATAAACTATGAATCAATGACAAGTGATGAAAGAACATAATAGGTTTATCTGAATGTGACCGGTTCATCTGCAATTTCATGAAAACAGCATATAGAAAATGTATTGCCATTCATAAGAATAGAAGATCATGAAGTTCTGCAACACTTCAATACCTGGTGCCAAATAACAAGAAGATGCACATTCTGATGCCATGGCTGACTGAAATGCACTTTCTCCAACTATCCGATCTAAAGCAATATCAGTGAGCTTAGGTTGAAGATCGGCATCCAAAAGAATATTTGTCGACTTCACATTTCTGTGAAGTAAATGTGGAAGATAATCCTTGTGAAGATAGGCCAGTCCTTGAGCAATACCAATGGCAATCTTTAATCTAAATGTCCATTGCAAATTGAAGTCTGGTTTGTTGATAAGATCCCCAAGGCTTCCGTTTGGTAAGTATTCATATATCAAAAACATGGAATCGTCTGAATGACAGAAGCCCAGAATTTTAATAACGTTCTTATGCCTGATCTTTGCTATAGTTTTGATCTCAGTTTTCAAAGATTTCGAAGACTGGTTGCAAAAGTTCATTATCTTCTTCACGGCAACTAGTTCACCACTTGGTAAATTCACTATATAAACACTTCCAAAAACACCACCACATCCTCTGGCATTCTTTTCATCCATTGCCATAATCAAATCATGCTCAGTGACTCGAAGAGGATAAAAGAAGACAGATCTCCAACTACCCAATTGAGATTTCTGATTGTAAGAGCGACGCATAAGGTAAAATCCAAAAGCAACAATCACTAGCGCGAAAACTAAAGCTATAGAAACTAAGGCACAGGTTACTTTAGCAAGATTTGATGTTTTGCTCGTTGACTTGTCACCTGAACAAGGATTAGTCAAACCGGGGCCACATAACCCGGGATTCCCTTGCAAAAATGAAGCAGGGAGGCCAGATATCAGTGAGAGTGGAACTCGACCCGAGAGCTGATTGAAAGAAACATTGAAGAGAGCAAGTTTCAGGTTTTGAAGCTCATCTGGAATCGAACCAGTGAGATTATTCTGAGAAAGATCAAGGTAAGTTAACACTGGAAGTCTGGCAAGAGATTCCGGTATCTCACCAGCAAAATTGTTATCTGCCAGAGACAATGATACTAGTTTTCGACATTTCGTCAGTTCCGGGATCCTACCTGAAAGGTCATTTTGGGAGAGATTTATAATGCTCATTACAGGTGAATCGCAGAAATTTGGAGGAAGCTCACCATAAAAACCATTCAATGAAGCAGAGAATCTATACAAACTTCTAATCTTTCCAAGTCCCTGAGGAATTTTACTGACGAAGCTATTATTATCAATTTGAACTTGCTCCAATTGAGCAGCCCCCAATAATGAATCGGGTATTTCCCCAGTAAATCTGTTGTTTTCAGCTCTAATGAGCTTAACTTTAGGCAATGACCATAGCCAAGAAGGAAAATTCCCACTGAACCCGTTGTTCTGAACTTGAAACCTCTCAAGATTTGTGCATTCATTAATGGACTCATTAGGAATTGAACCATTCAAGAAATTTGTATGCAGACTAAGATTTATTAAAGCTTTAGCTTCACAAACCCCATTTGGAAATAACCCAGAAAGCTTATTTCTTGAAACATCAAAAGAAACCAAATTAGGGAGAAACAACTCAATTCTAGGTATCCCACCAGTAAGATTGTTCTCAGAAAGGTCCAAAATCATTAAACTTTTCAATCCCAAAAAGAAATCTGGTATCTCACCATAAAAACCAGAACCCTGTAACAATAACTGTTGAAGCTTATTGAGCTTAACAATATCACCAGGAATTTCACTATCCAAAAAGGGATTCTCAGATAAATCAAGAACTAGAAGCTCAGTAAGATTTCCAAGAACAAGTGGAACACTACCTGAGAGCAAATTACTACCCAATATGAGAAACTGAAGCTGCTTCAATGAACCGATGCTCTCTGGGATCTTCCCTTCAATATGATTTCTGCTAAAATCAAGAACTCTCAATGACCCAATCTGAGAAATCTGACCTGGAATTGTACCCCAAATCAGATTATTACTAATATTCAAACTCTCCAAAGAACCACATTGAGACACATGGAGTGGAATAGGCTGGTTGAATAGGTTATCGGCGAGATTTAGGCTACTCAGCTTGGAAAGTTTACATACAGAGTCTGAGATTTCACCAGAAAGATTCAAGTTTTGAAGGTTAATATCAGACACAGAAAAAGGAAATGTTCTTGTGCAACTGATTCCAGTCCAGTTACAATAGTGAATTCCAGTGGTGTTTGTCCAACCTGAAAGAAAGTTCATGGGGTCTTCAATGGAGTTCTTGAATGTGAGGAGAATGTCTGATTCAGAAACTGCAGAGATTACAATGAAGAAAGATAAGATGAAAGAGAGAAGTAGAGTGTATATCCAGGCAGTGGCCATTGGAGAAGAGACAGAGAGTTTTTCCATACACTGAAGTGACCAAAAAGGCTGAGAATTTGTGTGTGGATGAGTGGAATGGGTGTGGGGATTGTGTATTGAATTGCTTCTATCAGACCATCCCTGTCCACAAAAATCTATTAGACTTGACCCTGAAAAGGGGCTAGTGACAAAATAAAAATTGGAAAACAACGAAGTCAAATAAAAAGACAATTTTACGTGTTTTAGAGAGACCCAATCTGCATTTTTGAAACATCAGGTCGGACCACTAGACCTTGCAGTTTTTCAAGTTATTTAAGAGTTTGTTTAAAATAACTTTCTTCCGAAAGTTCTTCTAATCAAATAAATCGCCTTCCGAAAATTATTCTATTAAACTCAAAATCAGTTTTCGGATTCTCAAATTCAATGTCACACACTACATAAATCTAGTGTCAATAAATTTAAAATTCGATACCTATAGTTATCGCTAAATGTATTGAAATAAGTAGTGCTGCGACAAAGAGCAAAGAGTTTATGGGTTAAAGTGCATGAAGTGGTATTTACTTGGTTATCTAACACAAATTAGTCCATCTTTGATATGCATTAAAATTTTCATTTTCATTCTTCAATAAAATAATATTTTTCATCACATCAATAATTTTTCTTTCTTTTTCAATCACACATTTTTCATCAATCTACTATTTTAAAATACGTTTTTCCAAAATAATGTGACTCAAACACACCAAGAAAAATGAAAAATATGGCTAAATTGGTAGAACATATTATAATAGGGCCAAGATATCTTTTAGTCAACTATAGGATGACTTTACACAAAGGTATGTTGTCCTAAGGAAAAAATGGTGTCCTTTTATCTCAGCACAATAATTTGTTAAAAAGGAATCCTATGAGACATTGAATTATGTAAAGGTGTTACAAGATTTGACCTTTCACCAACCATATTAAAATCCCTTTTGTCCAAAACAAGTAGTTATATGTGTCATGTTTGAAAGAGCGTGAGGCGGTTTATTCAACTTGATGGTTTTAGGTAAAAAATTAGAGCGAAACTTCTCGAGGGTAAACAATAAACTGCCTCTAGTATGCAATATTGGAGTGATTATCATTCAATGAATCTTGAAAGAAAATACTTTTACTGAAATAAAAGTGAAAAACAATTTTTTTTTTTTTTTGACAATAATACAAGAAAAATATTGAATAATTATTAATATGTGAAAATTAATGAACTGCAAAGATGCTAATTGCAGAGAGTCTACCCGTGACTGACAACAGTCATACAAAAGTCTAATCCTCACATGGCAATTGAAGGATATTCTTTACAAGCCCCTACTTTCTTTCATTTTTTTTTTTTAAACTTAAACCCTTTTTAGCTCCATTTTGAATAAAAATGTATTTTGAAATAATAATTTTTTAAAATTTTGTGGTTAAAAAATAAAAAAATTCAATTTGCGTGTAAAATTATTTTTTTTAAAACTGTATTATTGAAAATGAATTTTTTGAAAATTGCAAATGGTTCATTTCGAGCATGTTCAGTCCGTTTACTTTTAAGTTAATTATTTTCTAAATGACTTTTATACTAAAAATTTGACCTTGATTTTTTAGAAAGTAACTTATAAATTTACAGAGTCAAAATATTGTTTGAATAATCTAAAATTAAGCCTCTATTTGTTTCTTATTAGTAGAAAAAAAAACTGTTGAAACAGTGGTCATGCCTATTATTTTTTACCATTTGTGTCTTGTTGGGATCCACCAACTTTGAAAAACGGTCCTATTTTTTGTATTAATAGGGAAAGAAGTTGGAATAAACAGAGACTAATTTTAGGACGTGGTTAGGACCTCTTTAAAAATATTAATGGTGTTCGAGTGATTTTTTAATTAATAAGAGAGAGATGGTTTTTAACTTCGTCAAACGTGAAAAGTAAAATAAACTTTTTTATACTAAAAGCTCAAAAGAGTAGGTAGATAAATTACACGCACATTCTCTAAACCAAAAGCCAATTTCTTGGCATATGATATGTGGATTTAAGGGCATTTTAAATACGCTATACATAATTAAATAAAATAATATAATTTAAAACAAATTATTCTTTTATTTAATATTGTTACGACCCAAATATGAAGAACTACCACGTGGCATCACAGCCCGAGAAGTTACAGGCTTTCTAAGGCTCGGAGGTCAGCATTATGGCCGAGGCCTTGCCTTCCGTGGCTCTGAGGGTCTGAGGTTAGCAACGGTCCACGTGCACAAATGTGTCAATGATGAGGATCTTGATGTGATTGAAAAAAGTACTTATGTCATGTCTTGTCAATGTAAGAACATTTAATACTTTGATAGACTAGTAGTGCCGTTTGACGACTAGGACTTAATGTCTTGATTGAATAGATGATGCCACGTGTGAATTGATCCAAAGGTCATTATTTAATTTGTAATGCTATATATACTCCCACCATGTAACAATGAGAAAAAAAAATGAAAAACTGAATATTAAAAGAACCACATTATTTCCTTAAAAGACTTTTTTCTTATGCTTTGTCGATTGGGTTATTATACAATCGCGTTTAGAGTTTATCGCTGGAGTCCGAACGAAATCGTCTCGTATTGCTGAGCTCCTTCCACGTTCATTTTCTGGAGTTGTCTTGACCGTTGATCGGTATTAGCGTGTTGGATTTGGCTAGCATATACTCGAGTGAGTCGGCATCTATTGACAACATTGGTTGGGCTCAACAAATATTATAAACAAACCCACAATCTAACATTGGATTGAAGGATTCAATTTTTTTTTTAAAAAAAAGGGTGAAATATATAGTGATAGGCCGTGAATTAAATGTTGCTTTTCCCTTGTATTTACAATAATATAATTGGTACCACACAAAATGATTGCTAATTATGCTCTTCAAATTAACATGCCAATAGGTCAAATGGGTACATAAAAAGTTTTCTTTTTGAGATATGGCTAATTATTTCTCAATTTTAAAAAAATATGATCGATAACTTATAAATAAGTTATTTAACTATTTCTTAATGAACTTTTTGAACATAAATCATTAATAGAAACGAGATATTCTTATTAATTGGAAGTTAAGGATAAGAATATATAACGATAAAATAGAAGACATAAGTGGTACAATGAGTAAACACCGAGAACCTCAAAAATATAGTATGATAATTACCCTTTAAAAAAATTATTAAAATGAGAACATAAATCTTATATAGGTGATTTAAGCAAAAAAAAAAATCTCTAAATTAAATGGGACTTTGAAATTCACACTAAAATAAAACTACAATTTCTTGGTTGAAGTTCAAGTGTTCAACCCTTTTGGCATACTCATATGATTCTTCTGCACATTGGGCAATCAAAACATTGAAATTATAAATAAGAAAGTTTTATGAATTTAATAACGTGTGACATTAAGGATAATACAGTTTTGTGTGTATATAAAGAATAAATTACGCAAAGCTAAGAATGTCAAAATATTGGAGTTTGTGTTCAACTCCTTGAAAATTTCTGACTTTTGGCTTGTAACGAATGCACTAATATTATATCTTCATCTAAAGAAAGAGTTTCTTAAATCCTTTTTATGAATTTGCAATTTTTGAAAAGGTATATTTTGTTATGTGAATATCTGAACCTACAAATGATAGACGTTTACGATTTCATCTCGTCTAAGAGTTTTCAACCCTTATTCCAACCAATGCATAACTAGATTATTGTTGAAGTCAGCATCCGTTCAATCATTTTATAACATTCAATTTTTTAGATTACGGTCTAACAGATCATTGAAATGTATTCATATTAAATCGAGAATTTAGATAAACAATTAGAGCTCTGCTTGAGGTACAGATGGGGGGTTCACAGACCACCCATAGATACCTCACAATAGGGGGGTGAGTGAGATTTTTTTGCCATTTTTTATTATAATGCGGGACCCACTCATGTAAGTATTGGTAAACAATCTGTGAACCATTTGTCCGTACATTAAGAATTATTCAAACAATTATTATCCATTTACAGTTTGAATTTAAATATCATAAAAACTCATAGATATTAGGAAAAAAAAAGGTTTTATCCTTTTAGAAAAGGTCGTGCACATGTAGCCTAAAAATTTATTTTATTTGCTCCATAGAAAGAAGTGTTATGTGAGATTCGTGCGGCCTTGTCTTCTTCCAACCGGATACATTCACCTATTACATTTTGCAGACATTTATTCAAGAAATAAAATTTATAGGGGTTAATTTCATTGATTTTCGGTCATAGTTACTTTGAAAACGGTCATCTACCTTGTCAAAGAACTGCAATGAGAAAATGACAGTAACTTCAGATGTCGTTATTGAATGTGACAATGCCTACGAACATAAAGAAACAGCATGAAGAACAACTAGAGCTAATGAATCTGTTGTCAATGAGTAGACTCCAATGCAACCAATACGTGCATCATTTTTATCTGATGTAAATGTCTTTGCCTTGTCCAAGACTGTCTTTGCAAGTATAGCAGAAACTAAGGAAATTCATTGATGGAGAGTAGGACAAAACTCAACCCACCTGTTGCCTGGAATCAAGAACAAGCATGAACTACTAGTTCCTGTGGGCAACTGCTCGAGGGGGAAGTGGAAATCTTGAAAGGGAAAACTTCAAAGAAAAGAGAGACAAAAGAACTCAAAAGTAGAATCACAGGAGCCAATGATTTTGACTACAACAAATCAGTGCATGCAACAGAAGTAATGTCGATTTCAAATATATGACTTGGCCTTAAAACACAACAAAAACTCCAATTCATGCCAGCAAATCTGAAGTGAAGTATCTTATAACGGGACAATCACCACATTCTGCCCACTAAATCTCCATCATGGCTGGAAAAGAGTACTTTTCACCCATGTATAATAATATAAGAAAGTTAAGACAGATAAAAAGACCAAAGCATGCAGACAGGCACACACTCACATAAGCCATCAGCCGTTACAAACTCAAAGCACGCCAAGCATGGAAAAGGATAGTAGTAGTTCTATAAAATACCAGAAAGAACTGCACAGTCGGTGGAACAAATGGAAACAGTAATTAGAGAAAATTTCAGGCACCAACAGTATCAAATCAATGCAATCTCTGGAATGAAGAAAACAGGAATTGGACAAGTTTCCTAGGAAGATCCATGTACTGAGAGGAAGTGGTTCGTTCTCCTTTTAAAGGAAGAAAAAAGATAGGCAAAACAAACAAGGAACACAGTAAACAAGAAAAGCACACGTCAATAAGCACGCCTTACGTAAGATCATTATGATGTAAGTTGAACGTGAGCAAACAATTTCCTTGAAGGACCACAATTAAAAGAGTGAACTTCATAACATCAAGAAGCAAGAGAAAACTTAGAAAAATCACAGGACACTATGATTTTCACTCAAAGAAATCAGCACATGCATCATAATAAGTCATGTCAATTTGCAAATATAATGCACTTGATTTCACTTCCGTCCATTCCTTAGCCTTAAAGGGCCACAGAGATTTGTCATGCCAGCAAAATCTGAGGAAGAAAGAGTACTTACTTCTGACAGGCATCATGCCAGGAAAAGATTAGTTTTCGTCCATTTAAAATAAGCACATAAAACTAAGACTGGAAAAGCATGCATATAGACACATGCATATTCAGAGCACATTAAAAGTGGAAAGTGAAGAAAATAAAAAATAAATAAAACTGCGTAGATATGGATATTCTGCGTACTATCATGTTTAAGCATGCCTGACGGTATCCAATCAATGCAATCTGTGGAAGAAGAAAAGAAAGATCCAAGTACCGTGAGGAGGTGGTTCGATTCTCCTTTTAAAGGAAGAAAAAGGATTGCCAAACAAGGAACGCAATATGTAAATCTTAATTTCGAAAATATGATAATCACTTATCGTGAACACACAAAGCACATGTCGAAAAGCATGCCTCGCGTTATATCATGGTGATATGAGTTGAACACGTGCATGCACACATTTCCTCCAATCAAGGATCATAATATTGACAGAATTAGAATGAGAGTAATATTGCACAATTAACCAGATGGAAAATTTAATAATTTTCACCTCAATATCCTTCAAGCCAGCACAATAACAACTACACACGGAACCAAACCAAAGTTATCCTAGCCAACCAACAAGACTCAAACTATAATAGAATGTAAAGATGCCACCTTCTCGTCTTATGCCATTCACGTCACAGCATGAGACCTAATAAGACAAGTGTCAACTTATATGAGGGCATATACATATAGAAAGTGAAAGCATTGTGTTTCAGTTCATATATTTTGTGACCTAGACGTCTAGATTTTATCGAGCTTTTCTGCTTTGACAATGGGATTTGCTTTGGCTATAGCATCTTGAGCAGCAGTCCGGTAATCAAATGGACAGTTGTGTTTGTCAGAGTAACGATGAACCGAACAGAAGATATTTCCACACCTGCAACTGAAACCTGTTAAACCCACACGCTTACAGCAAGCAGTGCATCTGTTTGGGCCCTCTCTTCCCTTCACCTCTGAACTCTGGCCTGACAACATATAGCCAGATGTTTGTGCAGGAACAACCTTTAACTCCACTGCTCCAGCTTGTATATCTACAGCACCAACAACAGTAGACTTTTTCTCGGTGCTAATTGAGCTGCCATTAACTATGTTCTCGATCGATGAAGCAGCAAGTTTAGCCTGTTGCTGCTTCAAGACCATGTCCTTGTGGCACTTGGAACACATATTCATGGTGGCTGCACTACCAAAGAAGCCACAGTTGTTGATGCAAAGAATTGGGCCTTCAGGAGTTTGACAGCCTGTCTCTTTGGAAGACTCCATTAGCACAAATACGCTGTCATTTGCCAGGATAGGGATCAACATGTACACGTGTAAGGCATTCAGGTAAAGAGTACATACAATTAATCTGATGGATAATACTACTTGTGCATTATGGCATCCAATACAAGTAGCACAACTCTAATCTGATAGGCATTAATGTACAATCGACAACCTAAAAAGTAAAAAATCATGCAACTTCTGATATTCCCCCGCATGTGATTCATTCATTTCATTTAATTAAAGACATATGGGGTAAAACAGAGATTTTTTCTCGTGAAATTTATTGAAAAATACCATGGAAAACCTACTTTTCAAGTTTGTAAAAAGAGTAGAATCAAAGATTTCTTAAGAAGTGGTATTAGGGGATCAGTTTGCACTAGGCAAACATCCTTAAGCTTCTCTGCAGAAATAGATTATTCCAGTTGATCAGTTTATTGATACCAGATAATAAAATCTCAATGATTTCTAGAAGTTTCCAAACTAATGTACACCAAGGAAACCAGAAATCAACAGAATTAACAGAGTCTAGTGAGAAAGAAAACTCGTAAACAACAGAACTAACACCGTCTGATCTTCCGCGAGTCACTTATGAGGAAAAAATAATATTGACAAGTTCACAATGTAGTATAATTGTTCAAACTTCAAAGATAATCACACTAACCTACAAAATATCCCAATTAGTACACATTCTCATTACCAAAATCTCGTGCTGGCATTCCACAAGAAAGAAAAAAAAATCCTTAATTTACACCTTTGTCACATACCCTTTGTTCCAAAAAGCAAAAAGCAAATAGCTTTAGCCCATATTAGTAAAATGAATCCCTTAACCATACATAGATTACATTAAATATTGATTAAAAGTGAAGTCTTACACAAATATTTATACAAAAATGAAAATAAATAGAACCCTGATTGAATAGACTATGAAACAGATAAATTTCACCTGAAATCGGGAAATCGAGAAGTATTGGCAGATCTTGACTCGAAAAATCGAGCCAGGGTTTAGAACATTTCCTGTAACACCAGAAAGTAAGAAAAAGAACAAAACATTCAATTGTTAACACTTTTCTTTTTTACAAAAAAATAAAATAAAAAACACATGGATCATAAAATCGGAGCCAAAGTATATACATATCAATCGAAGATTAACAGTAAATAATACCTTACTTCAAGAAATAATCGAAACACCTTCAACGGGGAAGAGAGCCAGAGAGAGTAAATTATTGAATTTTTATCTCCTCAGTTTTGAGAATTTATAAGAATAATTACTGCTGCCCTGGAGTGAGTCGGTCAGGTCAGGTCATACGTATTGAAATGCCCTCGCCATTTCGGGATAAGTACGTACTACTACTAAGAAGTCTTTTTCATTTTTTTGTTACAAATATTAAGAGGTCAATCAAAGACACCATGTCCGGCAAGTTGAGATCGTGTAGGGAAAACTGAACTAATCAATTACGATAAAAATGGCTGAGAAAAAACATCGACATGTTTGCTCCAATCTTGACCGGTACTTGTATAGAATCATAAAAAATCATGATCAATCATCAAGTTGTTTATTGAAAAGCATGTAATGGATTGTGGTTAAGTAACCATCAATTGTTATCGAGACAATGTTTACAATCGACTTCGCTTAGTATTTCTAGATTCACGACTTAAGTTTACCTTCAATTCTTTGAATTTACACGGTATCATTTTCTTGACTCACCAGATTTTTCGTTGATTTCTATTTATAAGCATAATCACAAGATCAATAATCCCTTTTGCAAGAACCTCCATATATGATAATTTGACTATATAAAGTTGCTCTCTAGCCAAGATGACGTATCACAGGATGATAAGTGACATTAAGAGTGTGTTTGAGTCACATTATTTTGAAATGATATATTTTAAAATAGTAAATTGACGAAGAATGTGTTTTTAAAAAATGAGGAAAAGTTATTAATATCATGAAAAATATTATTTTATTAAAAAATGTGTAGTTGAAAATGAATAGAAGAATGAAAATAAAAATTTTAATTCGTACCAAACATGGGCTAAATGTGCTATTGAAGAGGGTAACGATTTCATAATTATTCGAACCACATCACGTGCGGGCAACATTAGCCGATGATTCACACGCCAACACGTGCGTGTGGCTCTTCACTAATAAAATATTTATATCTATTCACCAACAAGGAGCTTTGGTGGCGAGTTGAGTAGCCAGTAAGGCAGTAATAATACCAAGTAAATACAATGAACCAACTGTGGAGGCAATTCTCAAATCTTGAAATACCGATCGAGGTCATTGTCTAGTCGACACTGGCTCGATGACAAATGATGGTAGAGAGATTCTTGACCATGGTTCATAACATTAGTTGAGAGATAACTAGGTATTCTCTATCATCAAAAGTGTAATACTCGACAAGATATTTTGATTGACGAAATTCATTTATAGTTAATAACAATAAAAATATAAAATATAATAAGAGGGAATTTTCTTTTAATAAGAAAGAAAAAAAAGGACTCTCGTCACCTCTTCTCTGCCCCCAAGAGATTGATGAAGGAAGAAGGAAGAAGAAGGCACGACACTGGTGGGACTCTTTTTTTTTTTTTTTCGCCTTCGTTTTTCTTTCCAGTTTTATATATTTTTGTTCTATAAAATTTATTTTTACTTTATTAATTTTAATCTTTGAAAGTGTTTCATGTGCCAATCATTTGGTAGACATTTTTCTAGAGAAATTTGAGGATAGAGAATTGGTGCTACAAAAATTGGCGCATGAACCATGATGGAGCGTCTACCCATCAATTCACAAGCACATAATGGATCATGATTAAGTAATACTTGACCATCAATTGTCATCGAGCTAGTGTTGATTAGTATACAATGACCTAAATTGGTTTTTGAATATTGATAAGTCGTGTTCACATTGATTCTTCGAATTCACCTCGCATCATTTCCTTGAAGACAAACTATAAAACTTGAATAATCTTCATTAAATCTCATTGAAGACATTTTTATTGAACATGTTGTAATAAACAGTCACAGATAATACTAACAAAAATTAAAGAACAATAGTGATTTTTCGTCCTTAGACTCGAATGTTCACCCTAAAAAATGTTAATCACCACGTTGAGCATCCACCAAGTGGTTATCGCTCTAATCCACTAGAAATCAACAAAGATTATTAGTACAAGAGTCACAATACAGAAATCCAAACGGATTTAACCCTTAGACCCAATTTTCTTCTCTCAAGAATTCTCAACCCCAATTATACCAAGTAACAAGAGGTAGTATTGCTCAACCAAAAACAGAATCTCCAAAATTAC
Organism: Fraxinus baroniana; assembly: GCA_903798355.1. NCBI lineage: Eukaryota > Viridiplantae > Streptophyta > Magnoliopsida > Lamiales > Oleaceae > Fraxinus > Fraxinus baroniana. The sequence continues at coordinate 14,617 of CAIGRO010244872.1, forward strand.
AAAGCAATTTACACTAGACTTCACCAAGAATACCTAATTTTCAGAGAGCACACAGAGCAAAGAATGAGAGAAACCCATAGGCAAATATCTCGAAACCTCGTCAAAATGAAGAGTCAGCCAAATAATACAAAGTGGTCAGAATCATCCAACAGTTGCACCACTTCTAAATGACATCATCACAGCCTTTCAAAATAATAACCAAAGTCGTATTTTAGCAAAAGATGAGAATGCACAAAATGGAAAAAGGAGGCAGTTGGGTTGCATTCTATCAACTTAGGTTGGACTTAACATTAATTGGGCTGCATCATTGGGCATATAAATGGGTTACATCATTGGGCCAAAGTGTTAAGCACAATGTTTAACGGAACAAATTCCTCAAACTATTTGATCTTTTGGCTCTTCACAGCAGATTTTGGCTCATTCAAGCAGAAAATGGATTTTCTAACAATAGCTAATGTTCCAATCTTTTCAACACTGTCACAACTCTTCCAAAGTGACTGCACAAATTTTCTTGAATTCATGCACATTGCTTCGAGCTTGAATCTAATTGGTTTGTTCTTGAAATTCAACCCGCGGCCGAGCATCAAATTCCCGGAAACCATTGCTCGTCATTCACTACCATTGCATCAGAGATGAAAATAAAACCACAACTAAACTCTACTCTTTTGGCTTCTTTCTTTTATTAATCTACCTATTGGACCGGTTCAAAAGATCAAAGCATTGCATTTGACACCCTTTCACTCCCAAATTATTCTATGTTCTAAATGAATGAATATATTAATCCAACCAAGAATAAGCAAACCATGTTATTTTCTCACCCAGCAATCTAAAAATTAATACACGCTACAACCGAATACGATGGTACAATTTTCCCAGTAAAGCAGTAGAACAAGAACAAAAAGTTCATGTGCTAATCAGTTTCTTCTTCAGCAGGTTGTAGGGCCCTTTTGGTGAGCTGAAGGCTCTTTTTGAAGAGATGGATTATCCAAGAAACAATAGATATAACGGGAAGAGATGATTTGACCAGCAAGTTTCTCTGAATCGATCTCGTATCTATTAGCCAGTTTAATCTGATTGAGAGGCAACCTATTTTCTTGATCAAGAAAGATACAATAATTTGAGCATCAATCGGTTTGAAAATAAAATCAGGACCCAGCCTCTCATAGTATTCATCACCAAGTGAATGAAGTCTTTAAGCGATTTCTTATTCATTTAGTCATTTGAATTAATGTTAAATTCGCTTGTATGCTACAATAAATAAGATTTTTACTTTCCTTTTATTCGTCAGTAATCGTCAAATCCACCTTATCAAACAAGTCATGAGAATCAATGGCTTATATTACTAAATTATTTTAGTGTTTTGGGTTTTGATTTGGCAGATCAAACAAGCTAAGAGAATGAATATGACATATGTTGGTTGCGAAATATTTAGTTACATTAGGTTTTCGAATATATGTAGCAACCAATGAAATGGATTGAACAAAAAAGACCCATGTAGCCGACTTCAAATTTATTAAAAATGAGGCTTAAGGTGTTGTGGATATATAAACTAATAAGTCATACACATTTAATACATAAGTGAGCCACATATTAAAAGCCAAGTTTTAGAGAAATCAATTGTTTAGGTGGCCAAACTGATATTTCACCTCAACGATTTGATGCAAGACCAAACTCTCAAGCTTAACTATATTGGACAGGAATAAATTTAATTAGAAACATCCTCCGAAGTGCTGACAAGTTTGTACAAACTAAAAGCCAGCTAACTTTATTTTTCATGTCATATGGACGGTGCTTAACATCGAATTTAAGATACGCCTCTTTTCGATAAGTTTTCTCGCGTGTGGGAATAAGTGCTACATATATTTTTTATAAAATAAGTGGTAGTAAGATTTGAATAAGCAATTTTTATCAACTTTAATATCATGGGATTTAAGCTAATATTTGAGGGTTTGAAAGTGAATTGATCGAATGTTTGAGAATCTTATCGTTTTCGAGAATTGCTTCGATGATAAATTTTAGAGGTTCATTGAATAGCATACACAAATTGATAAGGATTATGACACTATAACTTTAGCCTTAGAAAATATTCCTTCATCATTCTGTATATACAAGCAAAGTTCTTCTTGGACACCCCCCCCCCCACCCCCCACCCCTTTTATTTGCTCCTCCATTCCTGTCATTAAATTTTCCACCTTCAACACCTCAAAAAAAAATTGCTTACTTCAAAGATTAATTAACTTTTCTGCTTAATTAATTATTTGAAAACTGATATGTACCTTTACTTGGCCCCCCTGCGTTTCATCCTCTCATTCAGGTTTTACCTTTTACAGGTAAATAAACCTTTTCCCACATCAAAATAAGTGCTTTTTTAGCTTTACTTAAGCCTTGCTTATGGAATAATATCTACTATATAATGTGCTTCCCTTGTCTCTTTACTTGAGCGTCACCACTCCCACTCCCACTCCCCCCCCCACCCCCCCCCCCCCCCCCCCCAACNGTTTCATCCTCTCATTCAGGTTTTACCTTTTACAGGTAAATAAACCTTTTCCCACATCAAAATAAGTGCTTTTTTAGCTTTACTTAAGCCTTGCTTATGGAATAATATCTACTATATAATGTGCTTCCCTTGTCTCTTTACTTGAGCGTCACCACTCCCACTCCCACTCCCACCCCCTCACCCTACCCAACCCCAACACTTTATTTAAGGGCCTCCCTGAAAAGAAGGCTATAATTTACTTAAAACAATTTCAAGCTTTGCTATTTTTGGTTGCTTACAGGAAATATACAACAGGGTTTGAAGTTTCTTGCTCAATTGGAGCAAGTTTTGTATGAAGATTGAATTTTTTAGCTGAAAATTTTAAATTTGAAGGGCCTAATGGAGATGGAGAATGGGGATAACAAATCTAAAATGGGAGATTATGAAGTAATTGAGCAGATTGGGAGAGGTGCTTTTGGAGCATCATTTCTTGTTCTTCACAAAACTGAGAAAAAAAAGTAAGCATTTCTCTTCAAAAGTTTTTTATATGCATAAACAAAGTGTGTTTATTTCCAAAACATTGTAGGGTCCTGAAATTATTTAGATATAAATATACATTGGTAGAAATGAGTAGACTTTCTAATACGCATTTTGTTAGGGCGTCGTAATGATCTGTTGCAAAACTGAGAAAAAAAAAAAGAGTAAACAGAGTTTCAACTATTGTTTGTCGTATCTCTGACAGGTACGTTTTAAAGAGGATTAGTTTGGCTAAGCAAACCGAGAAGTTCAAGCGAATCGCTCACCAGGAGGTATCTTTTTAGCCATAAAGATCGTCTAACCATTATGATCATATTACATCATATCATTCTTTTGGTAGATTTACAGATAATTAATGATTGTAAATGTCCTTTATAATTGAACATAGACAATAATTGTATTTCTCTGTTGCAGATGAATTTAATAGCGAAACTACACCATCCATATATTGTCGAATATAAAGATGCTTGGGTCGACAAGGTATGTAGCAAGCTACAGAAATAACTCTAGGATGTACAAAAGTTTCTTTAGCTGAAGCTCACTCCTATAGTACATTTAATTTCCACTATTTTACAGGGATGCTGTATATGCATTGTAACAAGTTATTGTGAAGGCGGAGACATGTAAGTGCTCGTTCTTAAATGATATAATTTGTCAATGACTCGAGGACCTTGTGATTCAGTGAATGCTTCAACTTATTAAGGCATATTCGGGATGACTTCTGTTTTTTGTAGGAGAGTTTCATAAGGAATCCACTTTTGACCGGTTTTATCTAAAAGTTCTTCTAACCAAACAAAGCCCTTCCAAATAGGTTAAGCAGTTTCTGAGTCTCAAAAGCCACTTTTGACTTTTCAAAAGCCGTGCCAAATGAACCCTTATATGTGGGGGAAAAAAAGAAAGTTGAAGAAATGAATACAGAACACTGTTTTCAAATAATTGAATCCGCGATTTACCTTTTATCCTGCAATGTTCAGGGCTGAGATCTCAAGGAAGAGTAGAGGAGCATTTTTTCCCGAGGAGGTAATCTGATGTAAATTCATGTAATTGAAATACCCCTTACTTGCATTGGCTTGAACTGTTATTTCTGTTTGCTCTACAGAATCTTTGCAAGTGGTTAACTCAGTTGTTATTAGCTGTGGACTATCTGCATTCCAACCGAGTCCTCCATAGAGATTTGAAGGTTTGATCTTCAGTCATTTGGTACTACGAAGATGTGATTTTGACTCGACCTTTTCTAAATACGGGTTTATATGGTTCCAGTTGTCTAACATATTCATCACAAAGGACAATGACATCCGTCTTGGTAAGTAAGGCCAATGAAAATGCTTTGATTCTGCTTGCTCTTTACTTGTGTTTCTAATTCTCTGTTTATTCTCTTAATGGAACTCACAGGTGATTTTGGATTGGCGAAACTTCTCAATGAGGAAGGCCTTGCCTCCTCGGTAAGCATTTATTAACTCTAAAAGGTCATATTCTACTATAACTTAAACTAGCCTCAGCACAATGAGAGAGCTAAGAGTAGATACAGAGACCAAATCTGACCTTCACTTTTGTAAAGAATAATTCGAGGATACTATCAGGCATGCTCATACTGTCCTTGGTGGTTTGATACCTTTCCTTTTCTACCCCTTGCAAGATACTTAAGATTATGGTTGTTGGTAAACGATTGGGTTCTTTTCTTGCTTCAATCGAGGAATTGTTAGCTGTACACTTTTCTTGGACCCCCAATATTGCTTCAATCAGGGTATATTGGTGTTGAGGGTGAACCGTTATGAATTTGAGTGTGCTTTGCCTGTTTTCCTTTCTCGTGAATAGGAATTTGCTTTCGAGATGCACACTTCGGCTGATACTTTCTATATATCAAACTAGGTCGTTGGAACTCCCAAGTACATGTGCCCGGAGCTTCTTGCAGATATACCGTATGGCTACAAATCGGACATATGGTCGCTTGGTAAAAAATTAGAATCCAAGAATTCCTAAGTTCACATTGCCATGCTTTTAATACGAAAACTAACATCTTTAGAGAAAACTTCAGGCTGCTGTTTGTTCGAGATTGCTGCACACCAACCACCTTTTAGAGCTCCTGTAAGTTCAACTTTTAGCTGGAATTAGTATATCATTGCTCCACAATGTAGTTTGATGCCATAATTAGAACAACTGAATCAAACAGCATATGGATGGACTTGTAAACAAGATAAACAGATCTTCCATTTCTCCACTTCCTATTGTGTACTCCTCCACTCTGTAAGTCTTCTCCATTTCATCTCTTATTCCGTATTAGCCCATAAATTTCTCTCCTAACGATGTGGCTATACTTATTATTCGACATTAAATCTGTTTAATTATGTCAGGAAACAGATCATTAAGAGCATGCTACGGAAAAGTCCAGAACGCAGGCCAACAGTGAGTTTGAGATTTTTTTTTTTTTTTTATCATGCTATACGTATATAATCATCTACAAAAAGTTTTACCTAAAAGCCAAGTGGCGGCCCCCTATTGGAGGGGCGGCTGGTGGCCTTTAGGTAAAACATTAGGTACATTTAGATTTATCCTTTCCCCAGGTAGAGATGTCAAACATGCCAGGCTGCGCAGGTTGGGGTGGCCTGGTGGTGAGAACCATAGACTGGGGCTAGCCCGTCTCTACAGCCGGCCTCTGCTGGGTTCAGCAGTAAAGGCCAACACGGGCTGCATCCCGGGTCACTTCCAAACTGGGCATGGTCTAGTTTACACCTCTACTCACAAGCAGAGAAATTATAAATCATAATTTCCATATATCTCAAATATACAGGCTGCGGAGCTGTTAAGGCACGCGCATTTGCAGCCATTTCTCCTTCAGTGTCACAGCCCATCTACTGTCTTTCTTCCTGTGAAATCTCCTAACAACTCGAAGGAGAAAATTAGAAGACGTTCTCCTTGCAAATCTGGCAGTGGAAAAGACGACAAAGATAGAGAGGTAAAACTAACGGAGAGGGGACTGCTTCCAGCGTATGAGGAAACTGCTGATATGCAGCATCGAAGACTCCTGGAAGGGGATAACTCAATAGGAGATGAACTTCAGACAAAGAGGGTCGATCCCACGAGCTATTCAGGTAAAATATCTTCTGAAAGTGAAGACTCGAAAAGTGAGAAAACAAGTTGTGAGATGACTGCTTGCGATGGAGACAATCAGGACAACATTGGATCTTCATCACAAAAAGAATGCAGCAGCACTATGGATATTGTGATGTTTCCATCGAATGCACAGCTAAAAGAGGGAGAAGAATCTCCTCAGAAGCACATTCCACAATTGGAGGCTCTACCCAGTCCCGGGGTAAATGAGGAAACAGAAACTAACGTTGAGGATTTCGTTTCTGTGAAAAGCAGTAAAACTGCAAGATGTGAAACTGATGCAGAACCAAGACACTATTTGAACGAAGAAGAAAGCACTGGTGATTGTTCGGGAGTACGTTTAGACAACGCATTGATTGAAAGTACGGACGAAGTGAAAGTTACGGCAGATACGAAAAGTGACCTAGTGCAAATCCAGGAAGATCACGTGCAAGCGATAAATCATGCATCTACTGAAGAAGAATCATTGTTCAGTGCATTAGTCGGAATTGCCACCGATGAAACCAAGGGTGAGTGGGAAAACCCGAGCCAACAGAGAGCTGATGCTTTAGAGTCTTTGCTTGAAGTATGTGCACGTTTATTTAAGCAGGACAAGCTCGATGAGCTTGCAGGCGTGTTGAAACCATTCAGTGAAGATGCCATCTCATCAAGAGAAACAGCAATCTGGTTGACAAAAAGCCTAATTACTGCAAGAAAATTGTCCAAGGAATCCTAGTTTTCAAGAATTGGGAGATGATCTGTGTTTTCATTTTTAATAAGTTATTGTAAAAAATGTTTTTTTTTCTTTTGTGAGATGTTCCATTTATAATCTATGTTTCATGTTTTCCAATTTTTATTTTCTATTTTTTAAATTCATTTGCTGAAGGCAGCTTGTATTCTGTATTGAATTCTTTGCATAAGAAGAATTATTGGACGTTTGATGGATTTAAACAGATCAAATCACGAAAAATATCATCTATATTCAGTTCTGTCTATTGGCAAAGCAACATTCATATGTTGATATAAACATTTCATATATATATACATAAAAGGGACATCAGTAAAACTAGAACTAAAAAAGGTTTTAGAATCTTGACTTCAGCTCTACAATTCCAACCCTTCTGCAAATCCAGTTTCTAGTTCAATGAGATACAAAAAATGTGGAGATGCTAACCCAATCCAGACAGAATTATATGAGCAAATATAACATTCTAATACTTCATAAATTATGACTCTGAATTAACACATTAGTATTTAGTATACCAATCAATCTTAAAGGTTAAAGCAATGTTTTAATGCACTAAGCTCGTACAATACTTGCATTCCAAGCAGACCCCGTAAAAAAGGTTAGAAAATACTCGACCCTGTCATCTACAACATACTAATAAGCATTGTTCCTAAGAAATTTGGAATCAGTTTATCAGCATGTATTTTTCAGGAATTCACTAATCTAAATGCATGTGTTAAAAAGATTTGGCAAATAACATACGGAAGAGTTTTATGAAAACCAAAATTAAGTTTCTTGCAATTTATGTAAGGAAAAACATTGCAGCCATTAAATAACTAACCAGCAAAACATGCTAGAGCTACCATACAAATGTAATGGGTCGATTGTTCAGAGCTCAAGGTTGGTGAGTAATGGAGCTAAATTACAAGCCCAAAGGATAAAGCACGCTCTAATGTAGATGATATAATCTCACACGACAACGCCATTCCTTGAGTGAAACCGAGACTTGGGCCCTCAAATCTACTGTTCTGCATCTTTGTGCTTCTTTTTCTTCTTTTCACTTTTATTTGCTTCATGATCAGGTTCAGGTAAAACCAAGGAGTCACCATTCTCTGAGTCCTTGTGCTTCTTCTTTTTCTTCTTTTTCTCAGACTTCTCATCTGATGCTCCAACATCTTCCTTCACTTTATCCTTCTTCTTATCCTTCTTTGATTTTTCACTGTCAGAACCTACACCCATGTCGACCCCCTCTTTCTTCTTTTTCTTTTTCTTCTCTTTCTTCTCAACTTCCAATTCCACAGTCTCATCCTCGACTTCTGAGGAGATCTTCGCTTTCTTGGCAGCTGCATCTGGCACAGGGCTACCATCCATCTCATCTAGCTTGCGCTTCCGCCCCTCATCTCCATCAGTTTCTTTATGTTTCTTCTTATGTTTCTTCTCACCCTCAATAACAGCACTATCCACCTTCACTTCATCAGTAGCCGACTGGGGCTCTGCAGCAAGGCCAGCAACCATAGAGTCGCCTCCAGTAGGCAAAACCACATTCCTCAACCACTCAGCTGGGGTATTCTCATTTAGTTTCCCACGTTTATCCAACTTCCCCTCTGCAATCAACTTCTTTTTCATTGATGCCTTTGGCCCCAACCCCCACTTCCTCGGGTACGTATCCCTATCCATCACTACCCTCTTAATCCTGGCAACCACTCCATGATCACAAGTGGCCATCACTGCAGTTGTCATCTCTGCAATCCCCAATGCAATTGCCTCTCCTTTAGTTGTCATCAACACCACTTCCCCTCCAACGTCAATATCATTCTCAAACCTCAGCAACCCTGGGATCATTAACTTCGCGCCATAACATATGGCATTCACCGCAGAGTCCTTCACAACTAGCCTTTTATAACTAGTCAAAAGAACCTCCAATGGCATAATCACCCTCCTCAAATAGCTCTCATCTCTGTAATTATCATAAACCCACTGTGCATCCATCACATCGTGCATCGTCACCATATTATCCTTCTCCCCCATAATCCCCGATCTCACTCTCCTCAGCTCCTGCATATGCCCTCCCACACCCAACAAAAGCCCCAAATGCACACACAGAGTCCTCACATAAGTGCCCGCCTCACAGGATATCCAAAACACAACCAAATGCCTATCCACATCGTACTCAAGCAACTTACTCTCATAAATAGTCCTAATCCTCAGCTGCCTTTTCACAGCAGAAATCAAAGGAGGCCGTTGAAAAACCGCTCCCGTCAGTGTCTCCAGTGCCCGAGACACTTTTGCCACCTCGGGCACCTTCGAATGCAACCTAGCAACACACACATACTCCTTCCCAGCACCCTGCTGAGATTTAACCAAACGTGTAGCCCTATCAATACACACAATCAAATTCCCAGTAACCTTCGGATCAAGTGTGCCCGAATGACCCGTTTTCTCCACCCGCAAAATACGTTTAATCCATGCCACAACTTCATGGGACGACGGATTAGCGGGCTTATCCAAATTCATTACCCCGTACTTAATATATTCAGATAAAGGCCGTTTCAAAGGGGAGTAACCGGAGGGAATAGGAACATAATGTCCAGTGCGTACATTTAACTTATCGTAATTCTTTAAAAGGATTGGCCACTGAGAAGTATCAATAGAGGGAGTATAGCTTTGTGGCTTGATCATGAAATCAGAAGCGGCATCCTTTTCATTGGTATTCAGCGTCGGGTCAGTGAGTTTATCAAGTGGGTCGGATTCTTTGCTTTTGCTTTTGTTTTTCTTCTTCTTTTTCTCAGAGTGAGAAATTTGAACATCAGCCATGATGGTGAGTAGAAAAGGTGTACTTTTTTTCTGATGAGATATTAGGGTTTTCTGGTTAACGAAGGAAGGAGGAGAAACGAGGGTTTATTGTGGCTGTGGTTGGGGTGGTGGGAGAGGGGCCAGGGTTTAGGGTTTGGGTGGTGGCTGATGATACAGTGTTAGGCTGAAGACACGGAGGCCCATTAGTTTTCAATTGTGGCCGATTAGTGGTTGTGGTAATTACACCAAACCAGACATTTTCTTTTACA
>CAIGRO010244878.1:0-18591 GCA_903798355.1 Fraxinus baroniana
TATTTTTTTCATTCTCATTCTTCTACTTATTTTCAACCATACATTCTTCAATAAAATAATATTTTTCATCACATCAATAACTTTTCCTTCTTTTTCAACCACATATTTCACATCACATCAACCAAAAAAATGCATTCTTTTAGAAATAATGTGCACAGGGGCTTAGAAAAATTTTTAAAACGAAAGGTCTTTTTTAAAAAAAAATGTTCCTTAGAAAAATAAAGTAAAATAAAAAATTATTTTAAAAAAATTACTTAGAAAAAATTTTTAAATAAAAAAATATTTTTAAAAAAAAATGTTCCTTAAAAAAACTTATTTTAAAAAAAATTACTTAGAAAAGTTTTTAAAAAAAATGTTCCTTGATAAAATTTAATAAGATAAAAACTTTTTTTTAAAATAAACGTTTTTAAAAATTTTTTTAAAAAAAACTTTTATTTTTTAATTTATTTTATATATATAATACAAAATTACCATTTTACCCCTCTTAAAATTAGTGAGAATGGTGAAAAGAAATTGGATGGATATGGTGAAATTTAAATGAAATTCGATGGTCATGCTAAAACTCTATATAAGATTTGGTGGTTATGATGAAATAAAATTAAATTGGGTGACTATAATGACACTAAGTATAAACTTGGATGATCATAGTAAAACAAAATCAATTTAGATAGTCAGTACGACCTTGAGTATAAAGTTGGGTGGTCATTGATAGATTTAACCCAAAAAATTTATTTTGAATAATTAACTTTTGAAGATTGTATGGTTAAAAATAAAGAAAGGTGATGAGTATTATGTCAATGTGTGATACAAAATTAGTATATAGAAAAAAGACTTTCTAAAGAATGAGAGACAAATAGTAGCATAATTTAGCTCATGTTTATAGTGTAATTTAGCGCATGTTTGACAACTATTATTTTAAATCTCTTTAATTCACATACTTATTTTCAATCACGCATTTACGTAATAAGCTCTTATTTGACATTCGTTGTTTCAAAATTCTTTAATTCTCGCGTGTTAAAAAAATAGAGGAATGATAATATGATAATATGAAGATAAACAATCATAACACAAGATTTACGTGAAAAACTATATGCACAAGAGGAGAATCCAATCCCTGTTTGGCCTCATTAAAATTATAATTCATTTTTCTTTTTCTACTTATCAATCACACATTTTTCTATAACATAATACTATATATAAATCAAAAAAAAAAATTCTTTTTTAATCACATATTTTTCAAAAAAAAAAATACTATTCCAAATACTAAAATGGCAAATAATGGGAGCCAGACGGGGGCTCAATATATGACGAAAGATTATAATGATTTTGTATTTTCAACTTGTTTTATATCACAATAAGAAGCGAATTATATATATAATACATGTCAAACTCTAATTATAGTATTTTAAATGGAAATAGTACATTAAAATTCGTCAAATCGCGAAATAGATCTTAGTCTATATATCACCAACGCTCAAGCACCCAGGCCACGGGTAGCACTCAAGCCCTTCATCCCTGCTATTTTCTTTCATTTTCTTCTTGAGTTGTGTCTAGGCGCTCAAACGGTGGCGACCAATTGCCCAATCTCTGCCCCAAATCCTTCGAGCTTATCTTTTAACTTTTTTTTAAGGTCTTTTTAACAAATTCATCAATACCGTACGGAATTTGGATCACACTTCAACGTTATACTCATTTTCAATCATACATTTACATAGAGCTTGTTTGGGAGGGCTAAAAAGTCAATTAAAATTGAAAATATGACCGTTATTGGATCATACTCGTCTAATAAAAGTCAACAATAACGGCTAATTTTTCAATTTTAATCCGATTTTAGTCTCTACCAAATAGGCTCGTAATAAAAATATTTTTGAATATAGGTTCAAAACTTTTTCCTCATTTTTAGCCACACATTTTCCAAAAAATTACTATTCAAAATTCAATTTTCTCAAAATAATGGCCATCAAACAAGGGTTAAAATATTTTGCAAGTAATGTCAAAAAACATTCATACTTTTTAAACACACGTTCTCTACAAAATCACTATTCAAAACTCAATTTTCCCAAAAATAATGACCATAAAAAGGGGGGCTAAACATATGTGTTTGAGCTCCATTATTAATTAATTTTTCAAAAATTCATTTTCAGTAACAAATTTTTCCATGAAATAATTTTACACGTGAATTTAATTTTTTTTCCTTTTTTTTTTAAATACACATTCTTCAAAAAATTGCTTTCTTTTTTTTTCCGAAAAAATGGGATCAAACATATACGAGAGATTATTTTGAATGACAGAAAAAATAAAAGGATCAGAATAATAGGAAATTGAATAATTATGCTGTAAGTTCTGAATTAGACAGCCTACTTCTCATGACTGTGTCAAATGAAGAAGTTGATAAGGATTGGATCTTGGATTCAGGGTGTGAACTCTACATGTGTCCTAATAGGCATTGGTTTAATAATTACAAATAAGTTGAACACGGGAAAGTGTGTATGGATGATAATAACTCTCAAAGTGTTATTAGTATTGGTGACATTATCATCAGGATGCACGATGGTATTGTCGGCAATTGAAGAATGTGAGAACGTCCCAAACCTGAAAAGGAATCTCATTTTATTGGGAATTCTTGAAGATAAGAGACAATCTTTCAAGTCTGATTATAATACTTTGAAAGTGATGAAGGAATCTTTGGTAATTCTCAAGGGACCTAAAAGAAATGGATTGTACTACTTTATGGGAAAGACTGTTACTCATCAAGAAGCTAAATCTTTGACCATAATTGAAAACAAATCTAAATTATGGCAAACAGAATGAGACATATAGGAAATAAAGGTCTGAAGTAAACAAAAACTATTTGAGAAAGATATGATTGAGCCCCTTGAATTTTGTGAAACATGTATGTTGTGTAAATCACATAGGGTGAGCTTTAAGACTGGGTTACATACCACCTCTAGGCCCCTATATTATTTCCACTCAGATTTATGGGGATCGAAAAGTCACCCTACCTTTGGAGGTAATAAGTACTTCATTTCTATAGTTGATGACTACTCAATAAAGGTATGAACTTATCCATTGAAAACTAAATCTGAGACATTTCAAAAAAAATTTAGAACTTGGTTGAAGATGGTTGAAAATCAATTTGATAAGAAGTTAAAAACTCTAAGAACTGATAATGATTTGGAATTTTGTAATTCTGAGTTTGATAACTTCTGTAAACAAAAGGGATTGTAAGATATATGATTGTTAAACACACACCTCAACATAACGGATAATGTTAGGTGTATGCTAATCAATTCTGGATTAGCTAAAGGTTTTTAGGCTGAGGCTGTAATTACATCTGTTTATCTTATAAATAGATCTCCATGCAGTTCTGTTAAGTTTAAGACTCCACAGGAACTTTGAACTGGAAAGCCCCCAAACCTTTCTTACATTAGGGTGTTTGGATGTGCAGCATATTCACATCAAATTAAGGGAAAGTTGGATCCTAGAGCCACTAAATGTGTTATGCTTGGTGATAATAGTGCAATTATCACATTTTTCATCCACTAATAATTGCATTTTCATGATTTATTAGCGCCTAAATGTTCTAAATACACTTTTATTTTGGTTTAGGCTGTAAATGAATGAATACGGTGGAAACTAGAAGAAAAAGAGCGAAAATGGGCCAACATAGAGAAAAGTGATAGTTCATAGACTAAAGTTCAGATGTTCTAAACTTGTTTCTAATCTTGTGATGAAAATTCGAGAGTGTTAGAGGTCAATTGAAAGAATAAAGGAGTCAAAGAGATGAAATATAGCCAAAATATTATAACATTCAACTTTCAAGTTGAAAATTTTTGCATCGATTTTCAGCTTCATATGGAGACTCATTGTTGATGGAAAACTATCGAATTCGAAGATGGTATCTGAAGCACAGTTGTAGCCTTTTGAGTTATCTTTTTAACGCATTTTGAATCACCTCAATCGGACATCGAGAAAGAAAGTTATTGCCTAAAAACGATGCAAGGCGCGCACCCCCACCTGTAGGAGGCGAGGGCGCGTGCCTTACACCAAGACAGCCTCGACTGAGGCTGTCCAAATCCTTAAGGCACGCGCCTCAAGACAAATTGGGGAAAATTTTACAGTTTTCTAATTTACATCAAAATCTTATGGAAACAACGTTTCATGGGATTTTTAAGCTCTAAAACATCCCAGAAATCAGAAGAACGCCCCATACACCATTATTCTCCTTTTTTACTCAAGAACCTCGTAGAGAACTAAATCCATTGGTGAAACAAGGGAGGAACTCAATTGGATATGGTGATTCCATATCTATTATTTCATGTAATTGGTTTTTTCTTGCTGAATAATCTTAGGATTTAGACTTTTTTTCCATGAATTTATATTGAAATCGGTTTAATAATTACTAGATTTTTCATAGGTTCGGTCATGTTTTTTCATTGTTTAATCAAACTATTTATTGAGTTTCAATTACTTGTTGAGATTGGTTTAACAATTATTAAATTGGTTTCTTCTATCATTTGATTGAATTAATTGTTGAGTTATCATTAGATTAAATTAATTGTTGAGTCTTAATCTCAATATTACTTTATTGACGGATTGATTATTGTCTTATGCTTGATGTATTAGGTCGATCTTTGATCTTGTTCCAATAAAATTGTACGAATATGTCATAAGTCTAGATTTTAGGATTACATTTGTAAATTGAATTGGTTTTCACATATATCTTCCGATTAGAACGTCGAGATGAAAGATTTTAATTGTGTTATAAAAATGAAATAATTGATGTGAATGATCTAATCCAATTGAGGAAATTCTAACGCTTTACTGCCTCAAATTATTGATTTTAATTTCATATTTCAAACATTGAATTTCACTATACATTGAAGAGAATAACTCACTCTTCCTGATCTTTTGAGCATTTTTCAACTCCCTGTGAATACAACACTCCAAAGCTGCACTACAACTACCGCGTTATTCTTTGGGCTTAATCACTTGGGTACCCTGAAGGGGTAAAGGAGTACAGGTTGCGGGTGTTAAGTGTGCAAGGCATTAAGATCACTAGTAGCAGAAATGTGGTATTTAATAAGTCTGAAATGCCATGTTTGAAAAATAAAATTGATAATCCAAAAGAGTAAATCAAAGAGAATATTTCACAACTTGAGGTGAAGTTAGCAAGACTCGGCCACACTCAACCTTAGAATGTTGAATCTAATATTGAACGATCTGATGAAAATCTTGTTAACACGGATGGAGGTAAAGCAGAACTACATCAAACTAAGGTTTAAATTGAAATTGAGAACCCAAATATCCCCACAAATGAAACTAGCACTCGAGATTATCAATTGGTTAGAGTTAGGGAAATGAGAGAAGTCAGACCAAATCCAAAATATGAAATAAATAACTCGACTGACTTTGCCCTAATCTCTAGTGAATCTCTAGAATATTCAGAACCTTTATTTTATGAGGAGGCCATGAATAGCTATGAATCTGAGAGATGGAAAGATGCTATGAAGGATAAAATGAAATCCTTACTTGAAAAAAAAACATGGAAACTTGTAAAGAAATTGAAAACTTAGAGAATTATTCAATGTAAATGGATTTTCAAAGTCAAGGAAGGGATTAATTCAACTGACCCTTTGAGATATAAGGCGAGATTTGTGGCCAAAGATTTTGCTCAAATGGAAGGTGTTGATTACAATGAAATATTCTATCATTTAATCAAATACAAAACAATAAGATTGATTCTTGCACTAGTTGTTCAATTCAATTGGGAGCTTGAACAATTAGATATCAAGATTGCTTTCTTACATGGGGAGTTAGAAGAGAACATCTATATGTGTCAACCTGAAGGCTTTGAGGAAAAAGGAATATTTGACTTTTGTGTGCAAGTTGCAAAAATCCATGTATAGACTTAAACAAAGTCATAGACCACTGCACATAAGGTTTGACACATGTGTACTGAAAATTGGTTTTAGGAGAAATAAATATGATCATTGTTTGTATTACAACAATACCAAAGCTGGCAGCGAGGTGTATCTACTTCTATGTGTAGATTATATGTTGCTAGCTAATTCTAACAAAGCTGAGATAATAAGGCTTAAGAATCTCCTAAAATCTGAATTTGATATGAAAGACTTAGGGCATGCCAAGAAAATTATGGGGATGGTTATTAACATAAACGGGAAGGAAAATATATTAACTATAACTCAAGAAACCTACTTAAATAAAGTTATAACCAAATTTGACATGAAAGAAGTTAAGTCAATTAATATTCCTCTTGCTGCTCACGTGAATCTCTCTTCAACTCAATGTCCTAAAACTGAATTTGAAATAAAAGATATGAAGAACATTCCATATGCTAATGTCATAGGGTTTGTCAAGTTTTCTATGGTTGCAACTAGGCCTAATTTGACATATTATATCAGTTTTCTAAGTAGGTTTATGGTTAATCTGGGGAAACCTCATTGGGTTGGGTTAAAGTGGTTGTATAGTTGGAAGTTGGAACACTTAGAGTAGGTTTGGTGGTTAAAAAGGGAATTGATCCATTAACGTTGAAAGGGTATATACACTCTGATTTCGTTGGGGCCAAAGAAATTTTACTACTGTATATTTCTTTACACTATGTGACAATTGTATCATTTGGAAGTCACAACTTCAACCTATTGTCACATTATCCAGTACATAGGCTGAACATGTGACAATTGCTGAATTTGTAAAAGAATGTATCTGGTTAAAGGGAATTTTGGGAGAATTAAACTTTTTACATGAGACACCTACAATTTTCACTGACAGTCTAAGTGTTTTACTATTATGCAAAAATCTTGTTTATTACGAGAGATCCAAGCATATTGAGGTAAAGTACCATTTTATACATGAGAAAATTGCATATGGTGAGATCATTCTTGAGAAAATTCATACCGATGTCAATCTATCTGATGTGGGAACCAAAATTCTATCTGTGAGTAAGTTTAGATCTTGTTTATCTTTACTGCATATTGATACCGATTAATCTTTTCTAGGTACCTGAGCGATGATGTTGGGTAAATTACCGTCAGGTGCACTGTAGCAACTAGAGAGTGCGAGAGGTTTCAGAACCAAGGTGAAGATTGTGAATTGTGGTTCTAAAACCCGATTTTTGGAAGTGAAAATCCATTTTTTACTAAAGCCTGTCCACTTGGCATGATTTTATTGGTCCCTTGACCATGGCCCAAATCTGTTTTTTCTTCGGTGTATCTTGGGCAGTTGGTTTTTAATCAAGGCTAAGGCAAAACATATATTTTTCACTCGGGGCTACTGAGGCAGTTTTTCTGGCTTTTCATACGATTTTCAACTCTCTCTCTTTGTGAGGCGATTCTCTTGTGATTCTTCGAGGGCTTGATTTCATTTTTGAGTTGTATTAATATTGGTTTATTGTTGAGAATTAGAACTGAGCCTGAAGGATTTGGGTGTAGTTTTTTAATTGTGTTTAGTGTTTTAGGTTTAATTTGAGTTTCATTTGAACTCCAAATTAAACTGATAACCCTGAACCTGTTCTGGTTGTGAAGTTGTCGATTCTTGTATAGTGTAGGCTAATTTGGGAGATCGTTTGTGGATCGATGATCGTGCGTGTTGTTGCGGTCTGAACTTGGTTGTAATGGTCCTTGAACTCTCTATTGGAAGGTTCTTGCTTAGTGACATGCTTGATTTTACCTCTGAACCCTCCAGATTAGGCTTTGCCGAACTGGGACAACATTTTTGGCATTATTTTCATTTCTTGCAGTGTGTGTTTTGGGTGTTTTTATTTTTGTCTGCTTTGATTTGGGTAAAATACGGTAAATACCCAACATAGCTTGTATGTATTATTCTCATTGAAGGATAAAAAATTTCAAGTTCAACTTTAATGCTAAGTATCTACTGTTATGACATAGTTTTATAGTAGTTTTAGCTTTCGTTTGGACATATGGTTACAAATGAGTTATAAATTCAATCAAATCAAACATTAACTTCAATTATGCAATCGTAACTATTAATTATTTTTCACACATTTTGTGAAATTAACTACTATTCTACTTTATAAATCACTTAGCATCTATTTATTTCCCTTTAAAATAAAACAAAACTCTTTAGTTCTCATACTAATTTTTAATCACTCATTTTTTGAAAAATGACTATTCAAAATTTTATTTTTTCAGAATAATAACCATCAATCACATGCTTAGTGTTGAATGAATGCTTAATTTTTTGATCCACTCTCAGTCACACATGCTAGCAAATAGTTATTTTTTTCCTTTACCCTAATCGATGGCTATTATAAAAAAATTTGAGAGAAAATGATTATTTGAATTGCGATTTTTTAGATAATGTGTCGTTAAAAAATATGTAAAAATTTTAGGTTTACGTGCAACATATTTTAGACCTTATTTGATGGCCAATATTTTGAAAAATGATGTCTTCAATAGTTTTTCTTTTCCTTTTCCTTTTTGTGATTGTTTGGTTAAAAATAGGAAAAAATGAATTTACGTGCAAATTATTTTATTATGTAAATGTGTATTTGAAAATGAATACGAGAAATAAAGTGAGCTAAATGGGAACTCAGTGCTTTTTTGGAAAAAAAAAATTAAAATTAAGTCAGAGTCAACAATTAATTTAATCACATATTTCATATATCACAATTTTTTATTACTTTTCAATCAAAACTCCATCAACTTTTATCAAAGGCTTTACTAAACAATCCTTTAATTTTTACTAATAAGCCCCTGATACACATTTTTTCAAAATACATCATTTCATAACTTATTTTTTAACTACACATTGTTCAATAAAATAATATTTTTCATCACATCAATAATTTTTCTTGATTTTTTAACCATATATTTCTCATCATATCATTATTTAAAATACATTCTTTTCTCAATAACATCCATCAAACATATTCTAACATAAAAATGTCATTCTAGGTTATTTTGAACATATTTGACAATCATTATTGTAGAAAAAGAATTTTGAACAATGATTTTTTGGAGAATGTGTGATTATAAGTATTGACAATTTTTTGGTATTCGTATAGAATATTTTATTGTATAATATATTTGGTTGAAAATAATCATTTAACACAATTTTTTTTTTTTATTAACAGGCGGGCCCCCCACACAGTGAGGGGCCTGGCACCCCCTGTAAGGAATAAGCCCCTGTACTTGGGGCTTATTCCAAAGAAATAACTTCCAAATGGAAATGAAATGAATAAAAGAAGTAGAAAATAGTATAATCGTCCCGCAGACCCGCACCTACAAACCACAAACAAACAGGAAAAAAAATAAAAATCGAAACTTGTTCCATAGAAGCAGCGGAGCCCCGAACAAACAAAGAAGATAGAAATGGCGGCGAGAGCACCGATTACAGGGATAAGCATGGCTTCTTCTATGGCGACTCCTTCTTCATCGTGCAATCGAGGAGTAATTATCGTAAAGGAGTCTCCTTTTAGTTTCAGACCTACTTTCTTTGGCAATGGAGGTAATTCTGCTTCTTACTGGTTTTTGCGTTGTGTAAGTTGTTTTGGCGGTTAATTATGAAATAGACACAGACCCTTTTTATTTTCATAATGGGGCTTCTGTCGATCTCACATCTCGATGATTGAAGATGGGGAATTGATGATGCCGGAATAAAGGTACAAGTTTACGAGCAGAAGGTTGTACTTGTAGTAGTTGCTTTGCCAGTTAATCATGGAATAGACACATATCCTTTTTAATTTTCACATTGTTACAATTATGGGCACCTCTCAATCTTACATCTTGATGATTTAAAAACGGGATTTGACGATGCCGGAGTAAAGGCACAATTTAATGAGCACAAGGTTTTATGTTGTGATGTTGTGAACTGTACTGTAGGAATATCATTTTCCCTTCAAATTGTATCAATCTATGTAATCAACATAAATATGGTAAATACAATTATATATATAATCATATTAAGTCAAAATCTTCGAGATCTTCGTCAATCTCCATCATCTGGGTCGATTTCATTGACAAGAGGTTATGGAGTACACTTTCTCTGCTGTGGCGTATTTGGTTGGAGACCAAGCTTTTATGTGACTCAGTGACTGCTAGTTCCTGAAAGGCGGTCTACTGTAATTGGTAGACAACCTTTCTAATTGGACTTTAAAAATCCATCTAATATTGCTATAATTATTTTAGACACGATATTTGTTAGATGGATGCTAACAACTCGATTTTTGCTTCCTATGTATTAAAATTCATATTATGTTAGAATCCATATTTTCTTTTGCAGTGGGCACTCCAAAATTTTCAGGAATCCGGCTATCTCATTCAAGTAGATCCAGATGTATCAGCGATAATGTAGGTGCTTTTGGTGCTCGGATGAACCTCTTTGATCGATTTGCTAGAGTTATCAAGGTTGGTTGAGATTTCGTGTAATTTAGTCGCGCATTGTTGGCTTTGGTCATAAACCACTAAAATATTATTGACTCTATTTCACGGTTTTAAGAGTAGTCGTATGCGAATGCCATAATAAGCTCCTTTGAAGATCCGGAGAAAATTTTGGAACAAACTGTGATTGAAATGAATGATGATTTGATCAAGATGCGTCAAGCTACAGCGCAAGTATGTCACCCTTTGAACTCTTCTTACCTTTTCCTTTAGGGTGAAGCTTTAAATCTTTTTGTTTCATGTGTACATTGTGCTTTTTGTTTATTTTTCTTTATTGGAGAGTGAAGTAATAAATTTAGAAGTTTAAACAGAAAGCCAAGTTTCGGTGTCCCTGTGGAAGGCTAGTCATAAGTTTCTGTTTTCATCTTTTCTGTAGGTTTTGGCTTCACAGAAGCAGTTGGAGAACAAATATAAAGCTGCACAACAAGCTTCTGAAGAATGGTAAATGCCAGTGAATTAGTCACCTCACCCATTTCATTTCCCTGCAGCTGTGGGTTTATAATTCAGTTTGATCATAGGTACCGTAGAGCACAACTTGCTCTTGGAAAGGGTGATGAGGATCTTGCTCGTGAAGCTCTTAAACGTAGAAAATCTTATGGTGTAAGGACATTTTTTAGTATAAAGCATATATACATTTTTGTGACTCAGATATTTATCTGATTACTAATGAAAATCTTAACGGCTTTTTGTTATAATTATAAAATAATTTAAGTTGATGCCTAAAGTGGGAATTTAATACTTTGCGATATATTCAAATGATTCAAGATACAACATCTGATTTATATTACATTGTATTGATTGTTCTATTCTGATAGAGTTTTGTTGGCTTCTCAACATGGCAAGCCTGCAATTTAGTGGAGAAATGATTTCCTTAGTGGAGCTCAATGGAGTAACAAAAAAAGTAATATATCTGGTGCAACATAATTTGTCATAACATGCTTCATTTTGCTTGATTTGAATCTCGCGCCCCTAGATTTGCAGTTACACAGGATTGCAATGTTTACTAATGTTTTATGCTTTTGGCAAGAGGAGTCTAAATGTTTTAATGGAAAGTGTTGATTCTCGTTATTAATGGGAGATTCTTATATCTTGATGAGATGCCAGTTCTAAAACTTTGATTCTCTTAAAACAGCTAGTGAATCAAGTTCACTGGATATCCTTCTTTATCCAGGCTTGAGTTAATTGTTGAAAGAGGACATTTTTGCGCCTTGTAATATAATTTCATGAGTTTTCTTTCTCAATGTGGTATTAAAACGGTGAGCTGGTACTAAATTGTAACAAAATCTTGCGATTAGCAATCAATTTTATAAAAATAACCAAAACTTCTTTGGTGGAGTGAGATTCTAAACGTGTATTACTGGAAAATTGAAGTTCCAGTTTTTCAGTTTCTGCATTTCCAACTTAAGTTCTCGTGACCCTTTTTTTAGTTTTATCTAATCAGGATATGCATTGATCATGGGGTTTACAAGAATCCCTATGTTGTATCTCTCATATGTCTTCACATTCTGCTGCTCAAGAGTTTCACTTAAGTTTTCTGGTTCTGTAGTTTAATGCAGTTTCTTTGTAGAGAATTAGTGAGCCGTGATGTTACTCAATCCACCTTGTCTTTGCATATTTACAGGATAATGCAAATGCTTTGAAGGCTCAACTTGACCAGCAGAAGAGTGTTGTCGATAACCTTGTCTCTAATACACGGGTATGTGGCTGTATTTTTCTTTTAATGTGCAACAATTACATGGTTACTTTATTCTCTACGAGTTAGAATTTAAGACAAGATTTTATTGTGCGGAGTAATACTGCTGTTTGATTAGTCTGTTTATTGGCGGTTATGTGAATGCAGCTATTATAGCAACTTCTACTTGTTTAATTTTGCTGCAAGTTCGTCCATATATTCATTTTTGGTTGATGATCAAATAACACTGAAATTCTTTGCCTGTATGACAGCTATTAGAAAGCAAAATTCAGGAAGCTAGGTCCAAAAAAGATACTCTTAAAGCACGTGCTCAGTCTGCCAAGTATGTTTTTACCCCCTTGCAATTGCTTGCTTGTTCCTCAATTCATTATAATTTGATGTAACTGGCCAATTCCTCTTTAGGACGGCAACAAAAGTAAGTGAGATGTTGGGGAATGTAGATACAAGCAGTGCTCTGTCAGCTTTTGAAAAGATGGAGGAAAAAGGTTAGCTGCTCCTTTCCATGCATTTCTTTTTTTTGTATTTTACGGCATTTTTGCTTTGCACTTACATCAATGGTTGTACTTTTGGCTATATATTCAAGTCCTTTTCTCTTTTTTGGTGGTGGTGATTTATATGCCTACTATGAGTGGATGGAATACTTGTGGTCATATTACTAAAAAACAATGGAGTTGGAGAGAGGAAATGAAATGTGGCCAAAGTTTCTAACTCTTTTCAATGACCAAAACTCTGAAATATTCTAAAGAACCTTCTCCTTGCCTTTCTCTACCTCTCCATTCAAAAGTCTTCAAACACGCCATATAGTAGGTTTTCTGTGAGTACACATATGTATACGGTTTGGATTTGGAGCGAAGTCATTTCCCCCACCCAAAAAGACTAAGCCTAGCTCCCCCCATTGTGATACCTAAGCGGGAGCTAATCCGTGGCAATTGAGTTCTATTTTCACCTTCTGGTTTTAATTTGTTAAAGAGTTAAACAGAAGCAAAAGACTCCATTAGAGCCTAAAATGGAGGCTTTTGGTGACAGAAACCAGAAGTTATTGAGTGCTGTAGTAATGAAACAGATTAGATTTGTTTGAGCCCCATTATGTTGAAAAAGTAGATTTTGTAATAATAATTTTTTTTTTTTGGAAAATGTGTGGTTAAAAAGCAGGAAAAAGTTTTGGGTTTACATGTAAAATTATTTTATTAAGAAAATGTGTGGTTGAAAATAAGTTTGGAGAAAAATGAATCCTGAAATAATGGGGCTCAAACAAGGGATCTTTTTTAAATGAAAAAATTAAAAGATGGATGTTTTCACTTTTACCATTAGAGAATGCTATTTTGAAAAGTTCCTCATTACCTATTTAATGAATCATATTATTCCAGATATTGTATTCTTGTTGCATTCTTATTTCCCCAGAGTTTTCTTTGATTTCAAGATGAAATGCAAATCTCTGACCAGGATGCATTCAAGAAAACTGCTACATTTGTGGTTCATGAAATTGGATTAAATTGTTACAAAGCTATTGGGAGCACTGTATCGTGGAATAGAAAGTGAACCCATTTATGCACAATTAGCTGAAATATGTGTGGTGCTCTTCTGAAGTTCCATAAAATGTCTATATACTTGGTAGATCAAGCCAAGCTTGAAATATGTTACACACACACGTTCTGTAAACCAGTTCTTCAGTTGCATTGGATCTGTTTTACTAGAACTCTTTAAATTTTCTTGGTAGCGAAATTAATTTTCATCTGATTATCAAACCTCCATTTGGGTGCAAATTTATAAATGGTTTATAAATTCGGTCAAAGTCAAACACTAATTTCAACCATACATTCATAACTGCTACTCATTATTATCAACACATTTCGTGGGCCCCACTACTATTCTTCTTTATATACCATTTATAAATTTGCCAAATGGAATGCAAACCATTTCTCATGATAGCTTAGTAAATGACGAAAGATGTAATCCAATCTGCATAGAATGATGTAAAAATGGCTTACGCAATTGTTATATTCCTTCCTGACAGTTTTGGCCATGGAGTCTAAGGCCGATGCGATTAATCAGCTAACCAGTGATGAACTTGAAGGAAAGGTAGAGCAATATTAATTGATCATTAATGATACTATCATTTTTTTCCCTGGTGTCTATTTTTTTGTGGTTTTATTGTTATTCTTTTACAGCTAGTGACTTAGCATCCCAATACATGCTGAAAAATTTGTGTTGTACTCCGTGCAAATTGACAGACAAGTAAACCTCAAGTTTTTATCTTTTAGTCACCTCGTTAGCACCTCTCTTGTTATGTTTTCTCTACTATAATTGGATAGATGTTTTCTTAACGTAGAGACTCGTGTTAATGAATATAATGGCAAGTATGGTAAGGCCGAGTAGTTCTAGACAATATTAACAATGGAAATTAAGCTGGTATTTTGTTTATTGATTATCGTGTACCATTTATACTATTTATCAAATATGCACAAATTATTTATTTTTTGGTAATACTTGGTGTTGTTGCAATTAATTAATCTTAAAACTCGTTGTTTCTTAAAGGCACATTGAATGGTGCTTGGCAAATAGTTACAATAGTATTTTTCTTGTCAAAACATAAACTATATTTGCTGCCTAGGATTGTAAGATAAAAATGATGGGTTCTTGTGAAGTATTTATATATTATCAAACCAAGCGGTGATTTTTTATTAGATTACACTGGGATTTCACCGAGGTTTTCCCTTTACCAGTTTGCATTGCTAGAGAGTTCATCGGTTGATGATGACCTTGCTAACCTGAAGAAAGAACTGTCTGGAGGCACAAAGGTAATTCATGCTCTTTTTCTGTTTTATTGTTGGAAAAGAGACATTTTTTCATTGATTATTACTGCTGCTTTGCCACTGCACATCGTGGTTCTTTCTGGCGGTCGCCTTGAGCATGTTTGGCAAAGCTTTAAAAATTAATTAATAATAAGTAAATAAGTAGTTTAAAATATGTACCTCACCTTATTTTGAAGGTAAGGTGACCATTCCCAAAATTAAAGAACTTGGTTTTGTTAAAAGAGAAGAATAAGTTATCCAAAGATGTTTGAAACAAAGTTACTTTTACTTTTTTTATATTTTTAAACCAAGCCAAACATGCTAGCTTTGATTGGTAGCAAAATATTTCCCGTGCAAGTCTAATCTTCTTCGTATTATGCCGCATAATGAGTTTTGTTGCATTTATGGTGTGAGATTATTGCATTTTTATCATACTACTTCAACAAATGATAAATGTCTTTGTGGACCGAGCAGAAGGGAGAGCTTCCACCAGGGAGAGCAACTGTTGGCAGCACAAGCGCGGGATTGAAGTTCCAAGATCCTCAAAATGAAAAAGAGCTGAATGAATTGAGGCAAAAAGCTAAGGAATACTAGAAACAATGCTTGGATAATTTCAATCCTCTATCAAGTACCGTCGACTATTGAGTCTTTCGACTACTGATATTGTTTCTCCACCAGAAGATTTTATGTAATAGTTTGATTGATGAAAGTTGTCTATATGCAGTAGTATGGATAAAGAATGCAGTATGGCATTGTCATTACGAGTTTTTTTCTTTTGTTTGTACATTATAAAAGATTCATTTCTGTAAACTTAACTTTAAAGAGTGCTTAACCACTTGGATGGAGCCAATTTTCCCGGTTTGGTTTGGTTTTGTTAGAAATTAAGCCAATTTTTATGAATATTAAATACGAGATAATGGCGAGATGAAAAATAACAGTCATAAAAACACAAGATTTACGTGAAAACCTAATACCGAAAAAATCATGGATAGAGGAGGAGAATTTATTATAATCAAAATAAGAAGTTACAATATGTTATGTTGAATTTCACAAGACTCCCCTTTGATATCTATCCGCGAGTCTCTCACTATTAACCTAGATCACTCTCTGAGTCGATCGATTTATAATACAAGAATTCTTAACATATTAAGAGAATTAATACAAACAAGAGACACAAGATGGCGTTCTATTACAATAGATAAAACCAATAATGGAGTATTTGAGTTGAAATATGAGAGAAAATTTGTCAAAATCGAGGAACCTTCTCCTTTACATCTTTTACTTCTCCAAACTGTTTCCAAATCTACTACCAACTCCCAATGTTCCTCCTATCAAAAACTCGACAACCTATCAAAAACTCGACAAGAATTCATGTCACAGCCCAATTCTAACAAATTCTACCTTGATACGAATTTCAATACAAGGGATAAAATTCAACTCTTCAACTCCAACAAAATTCTCCAAACAAAATACACCACTAAATTATTTCACCTCTTCCACAAAGTCCAATTAGGGCAAACTCAGCAACTGTAAACTGAATCCTAGCATTGCTTATTTGCAAGATTATCTTGGGTAACAAATTTGCTCGAATAATCACCATGAACAACAAGATCGCAACTAATTCTACCTAAGCTGATAGAGGTTCTTCAATATCAAATTTGTTCGAATTATGACCACGCACAACTAATTCCATTTGAGTCAACGCTTATCAAAATATAAGCAACCAAATCAACCTCACCTAACCTCTCCTGAGGTCTAATATTTATTTTCTTCAATTTAGTGACAGTTGCATCAAACGTGATCGTCGAACCTTCTAAGACATATAACTGGAACATGCTCTACCCCTTTATCACAACTCGATCCTTACGTTGCTTCTCTTCCAAATCCAAACAAAATCTATCGTAACAAAAAAAAAAAAAAAAATTCCAAATCCAAAATCGGAATATCAAACTTTATACTTATCATTCTGAAATAATCAAACTTCATTTTGAGTTGATCAAACTTCGCTCTAATACGAAGCCAAATTGACTCTCTCTAGAACTGTCTATCATTGGCTCTGATACCACTTATTAAGAATTATGTACATAATCGATACCACTCATTAGTAAATAAAAGAATGAGAAATGTGAAAACCAAATAAAAACAAAAGATTTACGTGAAAACCTAAGATGGGAAAAATCATGGGCAGAAATTGAGAATTTACTATAATTAAAGGAAGAAATTATAATATGTTATGCAGAATCTCACAAGACTCTCCTCCAATGACTCTATCTGCGAGTCTCTCTCTCTATTGACCTAGGTCCCCCTTGAATCACACGTCACATATATAATACAAGAGTCTCTGACATATTCGGAGAATTAATACAAACAAAAGTCTAACACAATGTGAAATCCTATTACAATAGATAAAATTAATAGCGGAGTATTTGAGTTGAAATATGAGAGTAAAGCTGTCAAGATCGAGAAACATTCTCCTTGTTATCTTTTACTTCTTCAAGACTCATCAAAGTTTACTACCAACTTCCAATGCTCCTTCAACAGCATTTCCTGTCAAATTTAAAATAAGAATTTGGGTCGCAACCCAATTCTAACAAGTTCCTTTTTTACGAGGGGAATCTCAAAGCGTTTACTTTATTTGATCCAAGGTGCTTGCTCGTAAACTATCAGTCACTTTCCTTCCCAGTTGGAAGAAGAAAAGAAAAAATGTTATCCTCTCTTTCTCTAAGGGTCCGTTTGATTGGTAGGGTGGAAAATAGGTGGAAAGAAAATGAATTCTAAGGAAAATATTGCTTAGAACTTGTTTTCCAGGGAATTGTTAAATAAGTGTGTTTGATTGGTATAATTTTCCATTCGAAATTTTTTTGAAATTTTGAATTTTTTTGTTCACATTTGACTTTATTTTAGATAAAAATTATCCATTAAAGTGAATTTTTTTTTTACAATTGGTTATGAAATTTGTTATCATTGACAAAAAGTAAAAAAAAAAAAAAATTTTGCTCGAAAATTACTTTTTCATCAAAGTTTAGTGTTCGTTTGACTTCGTTTTACATGAAAATTGTCCATTAAAGTGAATTTTTTTTTTACAACTGGTTNTGAAACGGCCAAAGCTTGTTATTTCAAATGCAGGTTACTAAACACATGTTTACTCATTTTCTTTATCAATGTTTAGTGTTCGTTTGACTTTGTTTTACATGAAAATTGTCCATTAAAGTGAATTTTTTTTTTACAACTGGTTATGAAATTTGTTTCCATTGTTAAAAATAAAAAATAAAAAAAATTTGCACAACCTGGAATTCAGTTTTCCCACCAAAAAGGTGGGAAAACACTTTCACCATTTGGCTGGAAAATCAGGCGCGTGGGTTCAAAGGAGGATATGATTTGGGTGGCAAAATGTTGACCATCAAACACTACCAAAAGAGGAAAATGGAATTTGAATTCCATTTTCCATGGAAATTAGTGTCAATCAAACACTGCCTAAGCCTACTTCAAATTCAAGTGAGAACCAATTAGGGGTGTCCATGGGTCGATTCGGTTCGGTTCGGTTTTGCTCGGTTCCAGAATTTTCGGGTATTTAATAAATGGACCCGTCGGGTCCAAATATAATTATGGAACCGTTCGGGTTCGGTTCCGTTCGGTTCGATTCCGTTCAGTTCCGTACCGTAATTAAATTTTTTAACATTTACAG